>CM069231.1:8855224-8867724 GCA_035582765.1 Acer negundo | reverse complement strand
AAACGGCGGATCTTAGCTTGATTAGTATTTGGATTATGATAAAATTGGGTCCCAATTTCTTCCATTTGACCAAATGGGTTCCTAATGATTGATTGGCCCTAGTTAGTAGTTATTGATCAACGGCAATAGCACGTCTAAAGGCGTGGAATGCTACTTTTTTTTTTCTTTTTTTTTTTTTTGATAAAAAAATAAAATTCCTTTTATTCTTTAAGCAAAGGATTATAAAAAATCGGGTATTTTTTATTTTAATCTCTTTGAATATTTTATCAATTAAGATATTATTAAATTATTATTATTATACGAATTTCTTTTTAGGGTGGGGGACCAGGAAATCTCAATTTTTGGGTAATGTTTTTTTTGTTTTTGTTTTTTAAAAAAAAAAAAATTAAAAATTAAAGAATTTTATGAAATTTGTTTTAGTCGGGTGCTCGTGGGTTTTTGGAGAACGGGACATATTAGAGGATGTTGGTCTTTTGAGATTTCATTGGAAAGTGAAGAGGAGATTTAATCTATGCAACTTTATTTTAGGGCATTTATCTAAGCACCCCCAAGCTTACTCTTTAATCTATTACCCTTCCAAGATAAGGGTTCCCTTATAATTTATATATCCTAGAACATCTTTTCATGCTCTCTATGCAATGTATTTGGCTAATGAGTGCATGCCATGTGGTAAGGAAAACTAATCATATAAGTTTTTTTTTTACCATATGGCACGTACCTGTTGATTATGATACATGCAAGTTTTTTTCTATATATTCTTATGCTTTTTTTAATAATAATATTCTTATGCTTTTTTATTTTTAAATAATAATTGTTATATATTATTCACTATTTTTGTATTGATTTTGGCCTAAAAGGAGAGACACCTCAATCTACTTTACAAAGTAAAATGTCAATAAATTTTGCCTTCCAAGCTTACTGATTGAATTGAATTAGTTGATCCCTAATGGTGATTTAACCTTATTCGAAACTAATTCAGATATCTTATTATCTTGTCCTTGTCTTTTTCTCACAATTTTTAAAATATGTAATTGGTTGGTAATAAAATAGTAGTAGAATACAATCGTATTTTACCCCGCTCATTCATTTTAGAGTTTAACTGTCACGAGATTATTGAAAAAAACGAGGAAAAGAGAATATCCAAATTACTTTCAACATCACTTTTCTTATAAAAAATTTTTAACGAGCTTAGGTGTGAGAAGTTCTTATTTTTGCCAAGCAAGCGAAATGATTTCCAAGAATCCAAGCATTTCCAAGTTAGATGAGGTAGGTTTAGATTTAGGATCGGGTGGGTGGGTGAGGTGTTGTTCGGTCATCTATACTGAAATATGGACTTCTATGAAAATAAATAAATATGTTGTAGAATAAAAAATAAGTATGAAATATGTTGTTTAATACTTAAAAATATATATATATATATATATATATATATATATTTGTTATTATTATTTTGAGAAGAAATTTCTAATCTGTAGATTAAGGTTGTACATTAAGTTCGAATGAGTGCAATTTATAAAAGATATCAAAACATGAATTGACGGGATGAGGTTTTGTCAAGTGGCTAGTCTCTCACATTTACGTCATTGAGATTGTGAGTTCGAATCATTTCTCCTTCTGAAAACCTTAATTGATTGTAATAATTCAAAAAAAAATGATCTTAATTGATAGGGTTCAAAATTTTTTTGTCACTATTTGGGCCTGACTTTGTAAGAAAGTCACCGGTTTAATAACTTAAGTTTAAAAGGCACTTATTATGGTGAACGGACAAAAATACCCCCCACAGTAACCTTCTTCACCATTTTGTTTTTTTTTTCTTTCAAAATCCTCCATCAATGAACGACGGTGGACCACGACCAAACACAATAGCCACTTTTTTTATGTCCCAGCCTTTGTTAGTTACATCTGAGATACAAACTGTCTTGTTAGTTGCTTTTTTCTTTTTCTTTTTTTCAATTTAAAACACTCTTTTGTAAACCTTAAACGGATTGTACAAAGAAAAAATAAATTATTAAAAAGGCTCGAAAAAGTCTGGGAAAAAGCTTAGAAAGGCTCGGACAGTTCATTAAAAGTTTCGGAGAAGAAATGAAAAGGCTTGGAGAAGTAATGAAAAGGCTCGGATAGTTCATTAAAAGGCTCAGATAAGAAATGAAAAGGCTCGAAGATTCAAAATTAACAAAAAAAAAATTTGTTGAAAAGTCTCGGAAAAGAAATAAAAAGGCTCGGAGAAGTAATGAAAAGACTCGGATAGTTCATTAAAAGGCTCGGATAAGTAATGAAATTAACAAAAAAAAAAATTGTTGAAAAGTCTCGGAGAAGAAATGAAAAGGCTCGGAGAAGTAATGAAAAGGCTCGGACAGTTCATTAAAAGGCTCGGAGAAGCAATGAAATTAACAAAAAAAAAATTGTTGAAAAGTTCATTAAAGAAATGGCGAAGAAATGAAAAGGCGGAAGAAATGAAAAGGCTCGGAAGTTCATTAAAAGGCTCGGAGAAGTAATGAAATTAACAAAAAAAAAAAAATTGTTGAAAAGTCTCGGAGAAGAAATGAAAAGGCTCGGACAATTCATTAAAAGGCTCGAAGAAGTAATGAAAAGGCTCAGAGAAAAAATGAAAAGGCTCGGACAATTCATTATTACTTCTCCGAGCCTTTTAATGAACTGTCCGAGCCTTTTCATTTCTTCTCCGAGCCTTTTCAACAATTTTTTTTTTTTGTTAATTTCATTACTTCTCCGAGCCTTTTAATGAACTGTCCGAACCTTTTCATTTCTTCTCCGAGCCTTTTCATTTCTTCTCCGAAACTTTTCAATTAGATTCAAAATTCATATAACCAGAGAAAGACTTACAAAAGACTCAGATAACAAATGAAAAGGAACTCGGTTAGGGTTTTGAATTGAAAAAAAAAGCTCTGCGGAGACGCATTCGACCCCCGAATGCGTCTGCGTAGTGCTATAAAATTAATTATCCAAAGGAGATGAATTGATAATGTTATGGTGTTCAACCTTCATCCTCCATTGAAGGTTTGTTACAGAGGAATATGAAAAGAAAAAATCTCAAAAAACTTTAAAGTAAGAAAGAGAATGTGTAAAATAAGGGCATTTTGGGAAATCACTTACTTTAATGCCTTTTAAACTTACGTTATTAAACCGGTCACTTTGTCACCAAGTGAGTTGGAAAAGGTGATATTTTTCACCATTTCCTCTTAATTGATATATATATATATATGTATGTATGTAAGACTATCTCTAATGCATATGTCAATGTCAATGCTAAATTTGGTACAAAAAAAAAAACAAAATGGTATATTTAGCACATCAATTTAGCATTGTGTTCCAATGTATAATTCTATTTAAAATGTTATTTTTATTATTTTATTAATTAAAATTATAAAAGTAAACATTCACCATTAATACATTCATTATTTCTTTTAATGCTTCAATGCAAAGTTTCATTAATACATTTATTATTTCATTTAATATATATGTATATATATAATGGTATATTTATAATTAAAAAAGAAGCATTTATTACTGTGCCAAATTTGACATATGATGTATTATTTGCCAAATTAGAGCATCTCCAATACAATGTTAAATCAATATGTAAATGCTATATTTATATTTTAGTACAAAATAAAAAAAGCATACTCCCTGGACACATGTCAAGTGCTAGGGAGGGAGGTAATGCTTACCCACAAAAATGTAGGTGAGCAAAATGCACTCCAATGCAATGCTAAAAGCTGTGCAAAATTTGACATATGCTAAAAACTGTGTTAAATTTTAGCGTATGTCAAATTTGACACAGCAATAAATGCAACTGTATTTATTGACTTTTTAATTTTAAGTAATAAAAAATTAGCAAATTTGGCAGGAAAAATTGAGATTGAAACGATTCTAAAAAAATATTCAATACACTCATTGAATACATTGGTTATATTTGTTAACTTTTATAATTTTAAATAATTAAAAAATAAAAAATAGCATATCAAATAGAATTTTGTATTGAAGTACAATGCTAAAATGATGTATCAAATATAACATTTTACCATATTTCGTGCCAAATTTGGTATTAGCATTAGCATATACATTGAAGATAGTTTTATGCTATATTGTGTTTGACACACAATATAGCATATGCCAAATTTGACACATCATTTAGCACTGTAATGGAGGATGGATTTTGCACTATATGCTAAATTTTAGCATTGACACAATAATTTGGCACAGCATTGGAGATGCTCTAACTAGTAGATAATTGCATATCTTCCAAGTTTTAGATAAATTGTAATTAATTACACCTAATTGATTGTCAATGATGAAGGATGGAATATGAGATGAATTATAGACTTTAATACTTTGAGTTGGACTTGTATGTACATAAATACACATTCAATCTAAGCTTACACCAATAAAATATCCGACCTTTAGGGATGTAGCTTGGTCGATAGATGGACAAGCATGAGATTTGGGTAAATGACTCTTAAGTTAGCGGTTCGAATCCTACCAATGGTAAAAAAGCTAATACCTGGTCTAGATAGGTGAAATTTCTACTACAAAATATTGACAATTAATAAAATTGAAACACTTAGGGGTATCCTATTATAGGCCAAATTTATCAAGTACGAAAATCCCACCGATGTTAATCGAAAAAAAAAAAAAAAAAAAACATAAACATGTAATAGACACCAATGTTAATTCAAGATCTGGTCCTTAAGTGCTGCTATTATGGGTCTATAAATTTCACCAAGGTAAAACAGATAGGGAGGGCTAGAATTGTGTGGTTGCATCCCTTCCTAAATCCTAGTCTATCTCACCATTGGAAATTGATCCCTAGAAGAAGAAGGAATGTTTCATTTTCTTCTTAATGGTATTATAGATGGATACAACTGGATCATGGTCCAGACAGAGAGCCTCTAAGAAATGAAAATGATATATAGGAATAATTGTTCAAAGGGAATTTAAATGAATTGATCATCAAAGTCATGGGTTGTTATGGCTAGTCTTGCCAAGTTGCTTATCAAATTAGTTCCCAATTAATTTGGAGGCTTATTGGGGACCACTGACACTTCTTTTCATTCTTCAAAATCCATGTTTAATGAAGAAGATGATGCAAAAGGCATCGCTAAAAAAAGCCTACTTTGTGTTTTAAGACTCCTTTGAATGATGAATGGGGACACCACCGCCTCATTGATCAAAGATTAGGTCATGGAATGAAGTGAATGGGACTTGAAATTGATTGTGATCCACCCTCTTCATTTTTCTTAATTCAATTTTGTTAGTATTAATTAGCTTTAACTTTAGAGGAGAATCGGACTACCACCAATATGATTTGGTGTTAAATGACATTCAATTAATCCGATAATACTGCAGGTTTGAGTTGTCGAATTGCAAATGATATAGCTTGTGGTTCAAGGATAGATGGAGGTAAAACAAAAAAAAAAAAAAATTAGTTGAATGGATCAAAGCCAAAAAATATTTATCTAATAAGGAAAAAAAAAAAAAAAAACATTTGGAGTAATTAATTAAAAATGTTCTTTAGACTTTAATAGTAGTAGTTCAAAGAGTAATTAATGGTTGACATCCTCACAATCACTACACCTTTAAAAACATAAACACATAGGTTGCTTGGTTTGGCAATTGGCAGCCCATCAATTGGCTTTTTGCAAGAAAAAGTGGAAGTATAAGTGAGAGAACTAAACTGTGGGCTGATTCCTTTACAATTATTGAGTATTAAAACAGTTGTCTTGTCTGCAAACTCAATTTTATGCACAGTAAATTCTACAATGACATTAATGGAAATTGACAGCATAAATCTAACACTAAATTACTTACTTTTTTTTATATTATAAAAATAATAATAATAATAATTAGCTAGTTAAAGGAGAGGGCATCATTGTCATTGTCTTTGTCTTTCTGCAAAAGTAGGTGCTCTCCAATTATCATAAACAAAGGGCAATTAATTCACTTCCTCTGTTTGTTTAATTAAAGGCTAGGTAAAAGTGGTTCACATACTCTACAATTCTAGGACAGGTGGCAGCCTTAAAACTACACAACTGGATTATAATCATATGCTCAACCTTCTAAAGTTGAGTTTTCTTTTCTTCTGGGCCACCCATCAAAGATTTTAAAAATAGTCTCTGATTTGGGGAACAATTAAACAAACAAAGTAAACAAAAGAAAGAAAAAAAAAAAAAAAACCAGAAAACAAATACAAATATTGTGCAGCCAATTATGCAGTTAAGAGTGGATTAGGAACCACTAAAAGATAATCAATTTGGGCCCTTTTTCTTATATAATTTGGACAAATTGTTAGATGGATAAAATTTGTTTTATATTTTAATACAGTGTAGAATAATTCATTTATATATATATATATATACTATCTACATTATCTAAACAATGATTTGAGCTTGAAATCTTTTATATGTTATGAGTGACTTGAGATGGTTGGTTGGATTGAAAAATTGTGGACAACCATCCTTAGGAGAAGAGAATGGGCCACGGTTACATTATATTGACATGACTAAAGAGCTTGGTATTCAATGGGTTCAAGCTTACAAGCTTCAGATGGGGTAGGATTTTATTTTGTTTTTTTTTATATGGGAGTAAAACATTTTTCTAACTTGTTAATACTTACATAAAGTAACTCTTCTTCCTTTTTTTTTTTTTTTTTTAAGTTTGACACCGGTCGGATCAGGGTTTTTTTTTAAGACCTGACAAGATTAATTGTTACGAGAAAAAAGTGAGACTCAAACCTTTATCACGGATGCGAAGGGGAAATCCTCGTTCACATGATATATAAGTGGTATGCAATATTCATATACAAAAGTGTGGATCAACCAATGAGCACACACCATCTTTATACATAAAGAAACAAAGAGGGAAGTTAAAAGAGAAGAATGGAGGCTATTATAAGGACATACCTTATTCTTTGGGTCTAGAATCTAGATCCCTACAGCCCATTACCACTATTTGACTAATATTTGAGAGATGAAGAGAGAGAATTGCATACAATAAGGCTTTGCTTTTTTCATTTTGGCTTCAACTAGGTAACACCCACTTCAGGATTCCTCCCACTATAGCCTATAGGGGACCTTTTACCTTCTTCTCCTCCCCTAAAAGAGGGAGCCTTCTAAATTTATATAAATTTGTAACCAAACTCTAACCATCAACTAAGCATTTATAGTAATGCATTGTAGTAGTACTAGTACTAGTGCTTGTAGCCTTTTGAAGTGGGTATCTAGTGTTTGAGTCCATGGGGAGTCCTTTTTCATGATTATCATTTTGATTTTAGATTATGACTTTTTTTTTTTCCTTTCACAATACGTATGTTGAATTAAATACCAACCAATCTTTCTTCTTTATAAATCTCATAAAAAGAAAAAACAAATTATAAGAGACCGGATTTTACTATTTTAAAAAGTTTCTAATGAATCATGAGATTATTCAAAACCAATTAAAACGGTCAAGGTATTACTTCTTCACGTGTGGAAGTGGGACATCCCACATGTTGTAAAAATTAATGGTTGCAACCAAAATGGTGCATAGGGGCCTTGTGGAGAATAAATTTTGACAGGTGATATGTTTGTGGATACTGACCAAGAAAAGAGTCTCTTGAAAAATATAAAAGAATGACTTGCATTTTGTGTCTTAAATTTTGACACATAAGGCATCCTGTTAGTGGTCCAATGGTTCCCATCTAAAACGCAACTAATCAATCAATCATGTAAATTTTTAGTTCACCATGCACTTAATAGCTTAAGACTTTAAAGAGGGAGTCGTGTTGATTTGTTCGATCCTAATCTCCTTATCAAATTCTGTATATATTATAACGATGTTTATAGGACATTTGATATGCAATTAAATGATATATCTTCAAAGTGAAAAGGATTTTTTGATTTGTGAGTATAATTAATTTTAAGAAATTGATATATAACTTACGATTTGAAGTATAACACGACACGTTATATATGGGTTGGACTATATTGGCTTATTATTTTGACTTAAATTTATGAAATCTACATCCATCTATTTATTTCTTTACAATCTAATAGTAAAGAAGAGTAAATGAATTCAAGGTAGATGGCAAACCTTGGATTATAAGGAAATACATCTATGGAGGTTGAATTTACAAATTTAAGTTGATTTATTTTGGTCCATTATATATGTACAATATCATCAAAAACAAAAATATTTATACATTCTTTTGGTTTTAAATTTGTCTTATGACTATTTAAGAAAATGTTATAGAAAACACCGTAAAAGAGGAGTTTTTTCATACTTTGCAATCTATTAGCCTATAGGCAAATGTGGGAATCGAACCTCTTTTACAAAATTGAAGAGGAATGTCAGATCTTTTTTTTTTTTTTTTTTTTTTTGTTAGACAATGAGGTATCCCTCACTCTGATCAGCAACTGATCGTTAATGAGTGAAACTAACCCCCGCTTCGACCGGAAGGTCAGTAATTCCAGTGAGGTTTGAACTCGGACAGAGCTTGAACCATTCGTCCAACTGGGAGTGCGGTGACCAACCGCACCACAACTTGTGGTTAGTGTCAGATCTCTTTGTTAAGTCTTGATGTGTAAATATTTATATATAGAATGTAGTGTAAAATCAAATAGGCCAAAAAAAGATATGTAATTGAGGTAAGTACAACGATACCCCTGGAGTTTGGTATATATGTAATTATATAGTAAATATGTATTTATCTACTTAGCCTCTCATAGTACTATTAATATTGATAAGTTTATGTAAGGATATTTTCAACATTTTTAATGGAATATAAATTATAAATAAATAAATAAAAAATACAATAATATAAATTTTTGAAAATTAAACTAAATACCAAATTTATGATCTCAACTCATAAGTCATATCTAGTGGTGGCCTGGTGGGGGAGGCTTGTGGAAAATAACTAAATACTTTTACTATTTTATTTCTATGTTCAAACTACACCCGATCTCTCTAAAGTTTTCCTTTTTTACATTTGGAATCGACTTTTTTTAAATTTTACCGAAGACCTCCATGCATTTGGTAAATTCAATTATTTTTTACTTTTGACCACGTGTGACCAAACAAAAAGCCTATTTACCCTTGTTATCATTAATGAAATTACTAAAATACCTTAAAAATAAAATTATCACATAAACAAACTTTGATTGGTAAAGCTTCAAAAACTCAACAAATGGAATGGTCAACATATTTAGCTTGGTCACAAAATGTTATGTAAAACAAATCATAATTAAGAAAATGCTTACACTTAATTGATTTTGTAGGCCAGAAAAAAACTTAGAAACAATTCAAATAAACAATTTCTTGCCTCCCAATACCCATATCAAGAAGAACAAAAATTTGGTCCATACCCATAAAAATAAACCAACCACATCGGTCAAAAACTCAAAATCACAAATTTCAACAAAAAGACAACACAACAATGATTAATAATAATAATAATAATAAACTTCGACCAAAGAGATTTGTACGTAATCTATTACAAGATTAAACCGTAGAAAAATAAAATCCAAAATGCAGCATAATGGTTGGATAGAGATTTGCACATTGCATAGTACTTTCATTTTTCTTTGTTATTTCTTGAAAGAAAAAAAGAAAACCCCAAAATTATTTAAACTTTAAACCATAAACATTTGGAAGATAAATATAGGTAAGTGAATAATGTTTCAAGAGAGAGGAAATAAATAAATAAATAACAAATAAATAAAAACCTAGATATGGGAGGAGATGCAACACTTCCTGAGAGGGAGGAGGCTTTAAAGTTACCTCAAATGGAGGAGGTCACGATACTCCTATCGCCATTGAGCTCATCAACCATAGCTCATAGCCGGTGGTTTTTTTTTTTTTTTATATAATTTATTTTAAAATTTTTGTTTTTTCTATAAGTAATATTATATTGTCCAAATTTGGTGTCTAAATCTAGTATCCAAATGATGTGGCAACACTGTAGACCATTCATTTAAATCATACAAATCTAATACAATTTAAATGAATGGTTTACGGTGTTGCCATATCATTTGGGCACTAAATTTGGACAATGTAACATTACTCATTTTCTATTAATCTTACTTATATATATATATATATATATATATATGTTAAATGACCAAAATACCTATTTGATCATTAAATTTGAATGTTGATTAATTGACTACAAATGAGATTAGTGTCGGTTTTTGAAAAGTTGATTCTAAGAGGTCGTTAATTTTTTCCAATTAAAACTTAATGGGTCTGAATTGAATTTATTAAATGGTTTATTTGTTTTTTTAAGTGGTCAAACAAATTAAAATAAAAGGTAACAAATCTTGACTTTTAACTTAATCATTAATCATTAATCATTTTGTCACTTTATTACTAAAAAAAAAATAAAAAAAAAAATATATATAAAAAACATTATTATATAAAAACATTAATCATTTTGTCACTTTCAACAATATTGTTCAAATTATAATTATATATATATATATATATATATATATATTGTAAAACCAAAACCATTTCTAAATCATTATTTATCATATTATAATCATAAATAACATCTTATCATTATTACATAAAAGTGGTTTAGGATTTGCTAAATTACTTTTATTTAGTTGTTTGTATCATATAAAATGAAAATACATAATAATTAATAGTAACAAGGGTATAAATATCATATTACTTATTTTAAAACCATTTTATATATATTTAAAAAAAAAAACAAAACAAAACAAGTCGATACTCTATTCAGATGTGATAAAAATAAAAAACAAACATGCCATTCAGTTTCATATTTCAAATCACTATCCAGTCTTCAGTAAAATTCATAATTGTCCAGTCTTTAAAAAAAAAGGCTTTAATTACCCTAGTGGCCATCGAGTTTTGCCACCACTAACAAAATGGTCATCAGATGGGGAATTGGTTTAGAAAAAACCATTTTTTGCAAACAATGTTACACTAATGGTCATTCCATTATAACACCGTTAACTTTGTCTAAGAATGTTTGAGCAACTATAAGGGGCTCCCTAAATGGCCTCTTTAGCTAAAATAGGGAGCCAATTTAGCTTTCTTTGCACTCCAAGAGGCTCCATAAATGGCTCCCTATTTTAGAGAGTCTCTTGTTGGCTCTTCAAATGTAGGGAGCTCCTTATCTTCTCTCTCCTATTTTTTTTATTATTTCTAAAGCGCATCTCCAACTTTATCTTCTCTCTTTTACTTACACAATTTAAAACAATATTAAATTTATTTATAATTTAATTTTAAAAAAATATTAAAATATTAATGGTTAGCTATAATAGGGAGGATGGTTGGAGTGATCTAATGAAAAGTAGCTAGCTAAAATAGTTTTTAGCCAAAAGAGCTAAAATTTAGTAAAAATGTAGGGAGCATGGTTGGAGATGCTCTTACACTAATGGCTATCAATTTGTTCACTTGGTATCAAAATGACCATCAATTTGTTCAATTGAATTTATTAAATGGTTTATTTGTTTTTTTAAGTGATCAAACAACTTAAAATAAAGGACTAATTGCACAAACGTCCCCTGAGTTTAGGTATAATTGTATATATATAAAAATTTTATCCATAATTGCACAAACATCCCTTGTAATTAGTTGACTTTGTTAAATCTAATCATTGACCACAATTTTAACCCAAAATGACAAAAGTGCCCCTAATTACCTATTTTATAATTAATTATATATATATATTGACAATTTATATATATACTTAAAAATAATTATATATACTTAAAAAAATAATTATACATATACTTAAAAAATAATTATATATATACTTAAAAAATAATTATATATAATATTTAATTTATTTATTTTTAAAAAATGGATTATAAAAATGTAAAAAATGGATTATAAAAATTATTAAATAAATAAATTAAGTATTGTATATAATTATTATTTTAAGTATATATATAAATTGTCAAAAAAAAATAAAGTATATATATAATTAATAATAAAATAGGTAACTATGGGCACTTTAGTCATTTTTTGGTTAAAATTGTGGTCAATGGTTAGATTTAATGAAGTTAACTAATTACAGGGAATGTTTATATAATTAAGAGTAAAATTCCGTATACATGAAATTATGTCTAAACTCAGAGGACATTTGTGCAATTAGTCCTAAAATAAAAGGTAACAAATCTTGACTTTTAATTTAATTATTAATCATTAATCATTTTGTCACTTTATTACATTAAAAAATAAAAAATAAAAAAATAATTAAAAAAAAACCATTATTACATAAAAACATTAATCATTTTGTCACTTTCAACAACATTGTTCAAATTATATATATATATATATATATATATATATATATTGTAAAACCAAAACCATTTCTAAATCATTATTTATCATTTTTTTAAACAAATTATTTATCATATTTTAATCATAAATAACATCTTATCATTATTACATAAAAATGGCTTAGGATTTGCTAAATTACTTTTATTTAGTTGTTTGTATTATATAAAATGAAAATACATAATAATTAATAGTAA
>CM069231.1:8682724-8850224 GCA_035582765.1 Acer negundo | reverse complement strand
AAAAAAAAAAGAGACTTGTCATTAAAGCAAAATAGGAACTCACACAAGACCAAAAAGAAGAAGAGAAACACTCCTCAAGATTGGCCTGTCCAGCTTCTGTTTCAACTTGTCTGAAGTTTTGACTTTATACTCGTAAAGGCCTGCCTTGTTATGAGGCACTTGGCTGATCTGAGGTGTGAATAGAAGAATGAAACCAAGTAGAAATCCTGATATAAAGCCTCCAATGCTTGAAAAATTGTCTACATAAGGTAGTAGGCCAATAGCAAAATTGATCATGGAGATAAAGAAAAGCAATGCTATGGCTGCAAACTGCAATCAAGCAAAGCATGGATCAATATTAAAAGGATCAATCGGAAACACAAATAATATGAGCAAAAAGAGAGTGAGAGAGAATGAAATGAAGGACCTTATCATTATACAAGTTCCAGTTCCGTATAAGCCCAGAAAGCATTGCTCCAAGTAATCCAAACAGAGCACCCGAGGAGCCAACAGCTGGACTATTTCTGATGAAGAGTGCAGCGACCAAGCTTCCAACAAAAGCTGAGAGGATATAGATTGTACCCGTTCTCACTATCCAAAAGAAGCAGATAACAAGAAAGTAAATCATTGTTTAACAGCAGTTGAGGATTTTAACTATAAATTATCAGAAAAAATAAATATACTAAATTATAAAATAGCATATTTTATAACTTACATGGTCCGAATTCTTGTTCTAAGTAAATTCCTACAAAGATGATACAACCGAGGTTGATGACAAGGTGGATGACCCCAGCATGCAGCCATGGACATGTGAAAAGACGCCATATCTGGTGATTGTCTCTCATAAGCGTCTGCCGAAGGGCCCCCATTTCATCAAGGCTGTTAGAGTATAAGCATAGTTTAATGAGTGGTCAATAATTACCTTCCAACGTTCTATCATCAGGGAGCGTCACAAATGCAATGGCCTATGAACTATTTTAAAACATAACCACCAAAAAGCCGTAAAACACCGAGAAGACACATGAAGCATCCATCATGCCAATTCAGATACTTGATAAAAACTCTGCCATTGTTCAAATAAGTAGTTGATATCTAAGGAACACCTTATTATCTAAGATTACATTTTCTTTTAGAAGCAAGTTCATCAATATTGAAATAATTAGTAATAAACAACAAAAATATATCAATTAGGACGAATCAAGAAGAATGGAACAGCATTTGAAATACAGAGAACTTGACGAAGTCAATTCTGGAATACACTAACAAAAGAATCAATCGAGCATGCAATTGAATTTTTGACTAATGTTCAAATTATCAATAAAATGAACTACTGAACTGAGGAACAACTGATAAGTGATGGTAAATAGACTGTTGAATGATGCCTAAAGGATCTTCCAAAAAAAAAAAAAATTATGCCCAAAGGAACTCTGGATGTGATATGCCGATCAACAATCTGTGACTCAGAGATGAAGTAACTATGAAGCAACAACAGAAACAGAAGCACATGAAGAATCTCCTTTTCTTTATCTGAATATTTCACAGAATTAAAATGGGATTGGTAATTAAAACACAATTTTCAACAATCAACCAAGAACAGCAAGGAACTTAGAGAAAAACCGTGAACTTCAGCCAAATTTTTAGCAATTATGCAATGGAACCAACTTGAATCACATCACATCAAGATAAGAGGTCTCGGAGAACCTAATGCAAATATTTGGTATACATGAACCTGGTTCATCAATTTAAACAAATCAATTGACCAAAAAAACGAAAACTAAGCACTTCCTTTTCCTTTTCCTGAAATTTCGTTGCATCAAATACCAAATCGCCAAATTAATGATAACAAAAACCAACAAAGAACAGGAATTAGCATAATCCTAGAAATCCATATAGAAAAAAACAAACCCTAACATACCAGAATCCCCAAAAAAAAAAAAAAAAAAAAAAAGAGGAAAAAAAGCTCACGTGGAAGCAGAGGGACCGAGCAGTGGATTCTCGGAGAGCGGCTGAAACGACAGCCTCCCAAGCGTTTTGAGGGAGCAGTCACGATGAGAGTTCCTCCAGCAATCATTGACGAACATGGTGGCAAAGAAGGTTCCAATATGGATAATAACGAAGACGGAGATGATCCAGGTGTCGCTTCTCCTTCTACGCGCTTGAGGTTTGAAGAATGGAGTCTTCTCCTGCTCTGGCTCGTCAAATTCTACCAGATTGAAGGAAAGAGATGGAGGTTCTTGAGCGGGCTTGATTTCAAACTGGCTTAATTTTGGAGTAGCTTTGGCTTCTTCCATTGTTGCTGGTTTCTTCGTGAGTGAGAGAATCCTAGTCTTCTTCTTCGATGGGTCCTCTGTGTAACAGAATTCTTTCCATTTGGCGGGAAAACTTTCCATTTATATGAGATCCTTCTTTTATTTTAATGTATTAAATATATTTATTTGCTTTAACTCTCACCAAGCGGATCCGTGGCGCAATGGTAGCGCGTCTGACTCCAGATCAGAAGGTTGCGTGTTCGATTCACGTCGGGTTCAATCCCCACCTTTTTATTTATTTTGATTGTGCACCACGTGAGTCACATGACTTTCCTTATATCGTTTCTTTTTTGGACTAATTGCACAAACGCCCTTGATTTTAGGTATAATTACATATATATAGAATTTTTACCCATAATTACACAAAAATCCCCTGTAATTAGTTGACTAATATATATACTTTTTTTTTGACAATTTATATATATATACTTAAAAAATAATAATTATATATAATACTTAAAAAATAATAATTATATATAATACTTAAAAAATAATAATTATATATAATACTTAATTAATTTATTTTAAAAAATGGATTATAAAAATGTAAAAAATGGATTAAAATGGATTATAAAAATTATTAAGGAAATAAATAAAGTATTCCATATAATTATTATTTTAAGTATATATATAAATTGTCAAAAAAAAAAAAAAAATAAAGTATATATATAATTAATAATAAAATAGGTAACTATGGGTATTTTAGTCATTTTTTAGTTAAAATTGTGGTCAATAGTTAGATTTAATGAAGTTAACTAATTATAGGGGATGTTTGTGTAGTTAAGGGTAACAACTCCATGTACATACAATTATACTTAAACTCAGGGGTGTTTATACAATTAGTCCTTTCTTTTTTGAACACATATTATATATCATTTTATATTTATATTTTATTGGAAGAAGGCAAGATGCTAATTGTGCACCGCATGAGTCACATGTCACATGAGTTTCTTCTTGTATCAATTCCCTATAAAATGAGGTCCACGTAAGGGCGCATATCTAGGATTTTTTGATAGGATGGACTAAAAAAAAAACTATATATATATATATTGGTTCTCTCATGATGGATCCCTTACACTATTAAGGACCCATGACAAAAATAATTGTCTACATATGGTGGTCAACGTGAAAATTAGTTGTTAGTTAAAGGTATATTGTTACCTGTGTCCCGTCCACGGGACACGAGTAACAATATATATATATTATGGATAATTACTTCGGTGGCCATTGAATTGATGACATACTATTAAAATGGCTATTGGATTGAAAAGTTGTTCCAAAATGACCATTTTTTATGAACTTTATGACACTAATGATTATTTCATCTACTTCCATCCAATGAGTGTCATTTTGGTAAATAAGGGGATGACATTAATTTATTTTAGATTTTTTTAAAAATCAATTTTATCTTTTGTTTTTTGAAATGAATAATTATATTTAGTGTGTATATATGTATAACATATCTCAAATATATATATATATATATATATATTACACACAATTTAATTAAACAGCAGTAATCAGTATACTCAACAAATAATAAATTAACAATTCTGCTAAAACGCATTAGAGCAAGTGTAATACTTTGTTTACGTGCTGCAAAAAGATAAATAAGAAAATTTAAAAGTTGAATTAGCTCAAGTTTGAAATTTTACTTTTATAATTTCAATAGTTCAATCAACTGAGGGAAAAAAATTTTAAAAAAATAAAAATAAAAAATAAAAAAATAAAATTAAAAAAATACTTGAGTTAGGCATGAAATATGACCACGGGGTTTAACTTTATTTTCTTTACTTTTCTAGCAGTTTCTCGGCAACCAAATAGAAGAAATTATAAATTAATTTATAGAAAATACAAAAATGGGTGACAAGTACCAAAAATTGATTTCTAAAAAATATCTAAAAATAAATTAATGTCATCCATTTATTTACCAAAATACCATTTAATAGATGAAATTGGATGGAATGAGATGAAATTTGATGGAATGGTCATTAGTGTCATAAAGTTCGCCAAAAATGTCCATTTTGGAATAACTGTCCAATCCAATGGCTATTTTGCTAGTGTGTCATCAATTCAATGTCCACGGGGGTAATTATCCCTATATATTATATACACGGTCCGCTCACATCAGTGTGTACTGATGTAACTATATCAGTATTAATGTATGTTGACCACTGATTATGAAAAAGCGTTGACAAGTGCATACACTTTAAGTCAAAGTATGTAAATCTAATGGTCCACATCTAATGCACTGATGAAGTTATATCAGTGCACACTGATATAAACATATATATATACGGTTCCGTTTACATTAATGTGCACTGATATAACTACATCAGTATCAATGCATATGGACCACTGATTATGGATAAACTTTGACAAGTGTATACACTTTGAGTCAAAGTATGTAAATCTAATAGTCCACATCTAACTCACTGATATAGCTGATGAAGTAATATCAGTGCGTATTGACGAAGTTATATCAGTGCGCACTAAGTCACCGACTTAAACATTTATGTATTTATATACATAAATGTTCAAGTCAGTGTGCACCGATATAGTTCATCAGTGCGTTGGAAGTGGACCATTAGATTTACATACTTTGACTCAAAGTGTATGCATTTGTCAAAACTTCTCCATAATCAGTGGTTCATATGTATTGATACTAATATAATTATATCAGTGCGTACTGATCAGAACGGGACCGTGTATATATATATATATATAAATATATAGGGGTAGGATCCATAGCTCTATTTTTTTAAACAATTTATTGTCCATTAGATTTTAGTTGTTTGGATGGAAAAGATTCAATAATTTTTAATCTCTTTTCTATTTCTTCATTTAACATTTTTATTTTCTCTCCCCTGTTTATTCAATTCTCCCTCCTAAATTTTATTATTTTATTCTTTTCTTTCTCCTCTTTTAATTTCTCTCTTTCAACTTTTTTTGATCTTATTTCTTTTTACTCTTTTTTATTTCTTTTTTATTTCTCTCTTTCTACACTGATCTTATTTCTTTTTCCCCTCCTTTTACTTTGACATAAAACTAGAAATTTTATTGATGCATCACTGGTTGGTTTTTAACTCTCCTCTTCTAATTTTTTTCTTTTGCTTTTTTTTTTTGTTTTTTGTTTTTTTTTTTTTTTTACTTTTTTATTTTATCTTTTCATGCACTCTTATTATGTGATTTTTCAAAACTGATAGACAGTATTATTTTCACTTATATTTGATATGACAGTTTACAAACAATTTTTGTTTTAAATAGGTTCAAAAACAGTTAGATGCAATAATTTTGGTATAAATCTAGAAAGAGAAAACTTAATATCTCCATGATTTACGATAGAAATCATATCAAATAAGTAAAAATATGCGGTTCAATAAATTTTCATTACTAGTTGAATGTAGTACATATTCATAAATTTTCATAAATTTTAATTGAAGTTTTTTTTTTCTTGGTAATTAGCTTATCTTTTTTTTTTTTCCTGACTTTTGAAAGAATATAAAAGAAATGCTAATAATTTATTACAAAAAATTTCTTTGATATCAATGGTCAACGTTGATATTGGTAATATAAAAAAGGTTAATATTATAAACCTCCCCTCATCTTTGAACTATTGTTGGATGTATAGTTACAAATGCTTTTATTTTAGAAACCTCTCATATGGACTATCACAGTTAGTATTCCGTTTGTGTTGACCGAGTTTGACTGTTAAAAAGTCTAAAATATATTTATTTGAGCTTCAATTGTATAAATTGACCATTATACCCTCATACTTTTACCAAATAAATTAATAAATTGATACAAAATACAAGAATGTTAACTTGCAAAGGAGAAATTATATGGTGGACAATTTTATCCCTAAAAATAACAAAATTACAAATAAATCAAAAAGCATTGAAAATAAACTAGAATATGTATTTATTTATCTGTCCATTTTTTTTTATATATAAATCCAAGCAAATACTCATTTTCAATGTTTTTGGTTCATTTGTCATTTTGTTATTCTTAGAAAAAAAATTGTCCACAAAAAAACTTCTCCTTTGTAAGTTAAAATTCTCGTCTTTGTATTATTTTATTAATTTATTTGGTAAAAATATGAGGATATAATGGTCAATTCATACAATTGAAGCTTAAATATGGACTTTTTAGACTTTTTAATAGTCAAACTCAGTCAACACAAACGGAATGCTAACGGTGTTAGATTATAGGTGAGGTTTCTAAAATAAAAGCATTTGTAACTATACATCTAATAATAGTTCAAAGGTGATGGGAGGTTTATAATATTAACCCATATAAAAATGTGAAAAGACAAAGAGATAAAAAATTAAAAGAGAGAAAAAAGAAAAAAACGTTGAAAAGGAAAAAAAAAAAAAAAGGAGAGAGATAATAATAAAAAGGGGAGAGAAAAAACAAATATTAAATGACGAAAGAGAAAGAAAGATTAAATACCATTGAATCTTATCCATCCGAACAACTAAAATCCAATGGACAGTAATATTGTGTAAAAAAATAGGGTCATGGATTCTGCCCCATATATATATAGTCATATTTTCTATTATCAGTTCGTCCTGATAATAAATATATCATGACGAAGAATATGAATCACTGGATTTACATACTTTGACTCAAAGTGTATACATTCTACGGTTCATATTCTTTATCCTGATATATTTATTGTTAGGATGAATTGATAATAGAAAGACTGTATATATAGTTTCATATAAAATTATATACAAACTCATTTTTTTTTTATCCTTTTGATCAAAATCCAAGTGTTGTTGTGTATTCTCTCTCCTAGCTCACCACTTACGCAACAACCTTTGGATTTTGATCCAAATGATGAAAAGTAGGTTTGTATATAATTTTATATTATGGGGTTTGTAGGTGAGAAGCCCCGCGCGCGTGTGTGTGTGTGTGTGTTAGCTTTCGAAGTATGTATCCCAAACCGTAACAAGTTTCTAGGATCCTATCATGAACGTTGGATTGGATCAATCCAACGGTCAAAATAAATATCAAAAAAAATATATATCGATATTGGCACTCATAAAACTTATTAGTACACCCATTTTTATAAAAAAATTTAATTACAAAAAATATCGGTCAAAATAAATATCAAAAAAAATATATATCGATATTGGCACTCATAAAACTTATTAGTACACCCATTTTTATAAAAAAATTTAATTACAAAAAATATCCCGATATAAATTTACCAATAAAGACAAATTAATTTAATTAAAAATAAATCAAATACTATATACACTTATTAATTACACTAATATCTTCAACTATATCTCTTTATTAAAAAAAATAATAATAATTTAAGATAAACCCTAATTAAATTCTAATTTTATTTCAAGTTTCAAACTTTCTCATTATCATATGTTTATCCTATTGTTTTTTATCTTTTTTTTATGTATAATTATGAACTCTATCAATAAATAAATATATATTTTTTAACGATAGCTATAGATATCAATAAGTTTTTTTTTTTTTTAAATAGCTGTAAATAAAGTAAGTTTTTTATTTTTTTATTTTAAAAATAGTTGTATAAATAAGAGAAAATAAAATATATTTGTTTTAATATAGCTATAAATATCAACGCGTTTTTTTTTTCTTCTTTGTAAGATAGCAGTAGATATCATTAATTTTATTTATTTATTTATTTTTAAAGATAGCCACATAAATAAAAGAATTTCATATTGAAAATATATGGTTCCACATATTTCTTTTTATAAAGCTCATACATTTGAGATATTTTCAAAAGTGAATTGGACCATCATTAAAAGAATATTTGATTTCAAAAACAATATGATTTTTTTAATAAATTGAATGTAATAATAATTTAAGAGTATTTATAAATAATATATATTAAAATGAATAAATTTATTTCAATGAGGGTACTATTGGTATTATGATGATTAATGAGTGTTTATAGTAATATTTAATTTTTAAATTTTAGACATTTGTGTACTTATTAAAATGGATATACTAATAAGTTTAATGGGTGTCAATATTTGTATCCATAAAAAAATTTCTCTCTCTTTTATTCAACCAATTCCCCATCTATTTTCTCTCTTGTTACGGATCCACCATTCAACCAAATCCCTTATCTTTTCTCTCTCCTTGTCAATCACGGGGACCACCTTTCTATCTTTCTTTTTTTCTCCTTATGCGTTATTTTTGGCCGTTGGATCCAATCCAACAGCTTTGATGGGATCCCGAAAACTTGTTACAATCTGGTATATCGCATTCAAAAGCTGTTACTAAGAATTAGTGAAACCGTACAATAATATCGTTAGGTATACATAACCTAATAACTGTTATATGTGTGGTTACCGAGAATTAATAAAACCGCATGATAATATTGTTAGGTATACCTAACTTGATGACTGCTATATGTGTATGTGTATAAATACTTCTCCAATCAGCACCGTCCTGATTTTATAATTTCAATACGTTCAACTACAGCCACAACTCCACATTAATAAATACCCACACCTAATATGAATATATGGCTATGGTTAGACGTTCTAAACTTATAATTTATGAACGTGTGGCTGTAATTGGACGTCATTAACTTATAATTTCAGGACATCCTTACTAGAGAACCACACACACACACACACACACACACACACATATATAGAGTAATGCTATACAACCCAAATAATTAACCTAAATTTTAATCTAAATGATATGACAAGTGAATTATCATCACCACATGCAACATGAGATGATGTGGTTAATAAAAAAAAAAAAATCAATTGTTAGTTGTTATATCATTTGGATTGAAATTTAGACTAATTTTTTGGATTGTCCAGCATTATTGATATATATATCATTGTAGGTATAACGACTCGAACATTAGATATTATTAAATTCAACGACTCGAACATGAGATATTATTAAATTGAATGAATGTTATTTTTAATCAAACCACTTTTGATGGTAGTCACATGCAAATATGCAATACTACATCGCTCGTTATATTCCGTTTAAAATGATTTTCAATAGAGTAAAAATGTCATCAAATAAACAACCTCTTACATTAGTTTTTATAAGTTGGATCACACATTGTGTGACTGAAATACAAGTACAAATTATAATGAGTTAGGATAATGATGTAGATTATACGATCACTCCCCAACAAAGTTTTGGGGTAAATACACCCACCTCCTCTAAAGTTTGACATAAATACATTTAGATTTCAAGTATACATGTATCTACTCATACATCCCCTGTTCTTATAACCAATAAAAGATAAAATTGTCCTTAATTATTAAAATTTAAAAATAAAGATAATCTTTTTATAAAAAAATAATTAAATTAAATTAATTGAAGATAATCATTTCAATGGAATATAATAAAAAAAATTAATGTTAAAATGAAAAAAAAAAAAACTATTTTAAAATTTTAGATTATCTTCATTTTAAAATTTATTTTTCTTACAATTTTTAAAGGTTAGTTATTAAAAATGAAAATAATTTAATAGCATATAAAGTACTTACATTTTACTATTTTTAAATTATATATTTTAAAACCATCAAACAAAATTTTTAATTTAAAAATGAAGATAATTTTTTTAAAAAATAAATGCATTTTTTATTTTCTTTAAAAATAGTAAAAATTAAAAAAAATATATTAAATGAACATAACTTAAACTTTAAAAATATTTTTTTTTTCCATTTTTTTTAAAGAATTATCTTCAATTAATTTAATTTTATTTTTTTTTATTATAAAATGATTATCGTCATTTTAAAATTTTAATAACTAAAGACATTTTGGTCATTTTATTAGTAAAATTTTTAAGGTAGTGGTTGTTTGAGTAGATAAATAGGGTTAATTGCACTAACTAGCCCTTAGTTTAGTAAATATAGTAAGATTTTAAAAAGATACCTAATATTAACACAAACTCCCCTTTCCACCAAGTCAATCTTTTATCTTTAACGGTTGACTAACCTTGACCTTTAGAAAGCCAAATATACCCTTGCCAAATCATCCCAAACATAAAATATTTTTTAATTAAAATTGAAAAAAATAAATAATAAAAAGATAATCTATCAATCGCCGACGGAAACATCCCCAGTTCGCGGAGAAGCCTCATCTATGAACTGTAGGTAGTTGATCTCCTCCTGTAGAAGGAAATCATTAAGATCTCTTGTTTTTTTTGGCGATGGAGCTCCATCGCCAATAGATTATCTTGTTTTTTTATTATTTTTTTTAATTTTTTAATTTTTTTTAAATATTAAATGTTTGGGATGATGTGGCAAATGTATATTTGGCTTTCTAAAGGTCAATGTTAGCCAACCGTTAAAGATAACGGATAGACTTGGTGGAAAAGGGAGTTTGTGTTAATATTAGGTATCTTTTTTAAATCTTGCTATATTTACTAAACTAAGGGTTAGTTAGCGCAATTAACCTAGATAAATACATACTTGATCTCTAACTTCAAGAGAGGTGAGTGTATTTACCCCAAAAATTGTTAACAATGGACAAGTTGAGCAATTCTCTTTAACTTAGTTTAAATGGTGTGCCCATTCTTTTCAAGGTTGCGGCGAAAATTCTGAAAACCTAAAGACTTCTAATGCATTCGGTGTCAACTTTTTTTTTTTTTTTTCTTTCTTTCTTTTGTTACAAAAGTTGAAATGGATTGTAAAGTCATTTGAGTCAACAAAATCGGGTAAGGTTATAACATTTTTTTTTTCTAGAAAAGAAAATAAAAACAAGAAAAAAGTAATGTAAAAAAAAAACACTAAGGGTACGCAAACCCAATCAAAAAAAAAAAAAAAAAAAAGGCATGCAGGTCACGACAAAAAGCGAAAAGAAACCAATTAATGAAAATGGAAAGACTCTTGTCTCATGCAATTATCACCAATCAAAGAAGAATAGAAAGTCGGAGTAGTAGACCACCAAAAAACAACATCCAAATCTAAAGCATGTTTAGAAAGAGTGTTGATCACCTTCCCTGAAAATATGAGAAATCTGAAAATCCGTAAGAGAAATATGAGAAAGAAACTCTACCAAGCTTGCCAAACACACCATGAAACCTGATCGGAACGAGCTGAAAGCAACCGATAACAAGAATTAGCGAATCACTCTCAAACCAAATACGACACCAATCATTAATCCAAACAAAATTGATAGCCGTTGACACCATAAGTAATTCAATTTTTTTTTTTTTTTTTTTTTTTTTTTTGGGAAAATAGGGAATTTGGTGGGGGGGGGGGGGGGGCACAATTATATTGAAATGGGGATGGAGATGGGGGGAGGTCCCCTCATCCCCATTTCCCCATTTCCTCAAAACATATATAAATATAAATATAATATATATATATATTTATTCTTTGAAAACCCTAACTCCCTAAGTATATATACACATTTTATATAATATGCACTAATGAATTTTATTTTGTATTTTTAATGGAAGGCTTGTTTTTTTAGTTTAATTTATAAAGTTAATTAAATGGGAAAATGAGGAAACACAGGAAAAAACGGAGAAAATAAGGAATTAGGAATGGGAATGGGAATGGATTTACATTCCTCCAAAATTTCTTATCCATATTTTCCCCAAATAAAAAAATTGAGGGACCAATATTCATCCTCATTCTCCAAATTCGCTTTCTCCGGATTCCAAAATGCCTTAGGATTCACGCATACACTCAAGCCCTAAAATAGTACAAGTTTAAGAAAATGACTTTTAATAAATAATGCCGCGATTACTGTTTTCCGCCATTAATTATCTCAACTGTCACCTTGTCATTCCATTCTCACTTTGATTGCTACTTCTTCACCAATTAATCTTCATTTTATCTCCACTTATTCTTACTTGTTATCTTCCACTTCAAATTTGAAATAAAAACCGTACAAACTTCTTAATTTAATTTTGTAGAAAATAAACTGAAGTGGGTGGGCTCAGATCGGCTGCTATAACATGTGGGTGGCGGGAATTGACGGCTATTAATATTTCTGACACTATAAAACCGACATCAGATTCACAGAAAATTCAAACCCACTTCGAATCGTTTTCAGAGGTAAGCTCTTCTCATCCGATGTCAAATTTTTTTTTTTAATTTTTTCGTTTAATAAGGGGTTCGTCTGATTTCTGCTTTATTGCAGGAAATTTGAATAAATGGATTCAGAGATGGAATCGTTTTTCGAGTCGGCTCCTCCATTGAAGGAGCGTGACATCATCAGCGAGAAATTGAAGCAATTCATCCAAAATGATGAAACGAATAGAAGAAGAGTTGTGTGCGTGACTTCTGGTGGGACCATCGTCCCGTTAGAGCAACGTTGTGTTCGTTACATTGATAATTTCAGTTCAGGCCATAGAGGAGCCGCCTCCACTGAGTAACTCGCACACCACTTTGCTGTCTCTTTTGGGTTTTCAATTTTTTGCAAGTCTCTCTCGTTAATGTTTTATTTATCTGCATTTGAATTTGAAATTTTGTAGTTATTTTGTCAAGGCTGGATATGCTGTAATTTTCTTGTATAGGAGGTTAGCTTTTGTTGGTTTTTACTTACCTACCCTTCATAGCATTGTTGATTGTCTACTTGTATTCTGTGTGATGTGTTGTTCTTTTTTATGCAGAGGAACATGTCAGCCGTATTGCAGTTCTCTTCCTGACAATGCCTTCCTCGAGTGTTTCGAGTTCACTCATGAATCAAATATTCAAGGTTTGTAGCTTTTTTTGATTTATTTTTTTTATCAAGCTTTCGACTTTAGTCATGCTAGCTGAGTTACAGACTTATAGTTGGTTATTCGGGCAATAATGATTTGTTTCTTATCAGTTATATAGGATTTTTTCATTTTTTACATGAAATGATGTTCCATGATCCACCACTAAGATGATTGGGTTATGTCTAATATTTCAGTTCGCGAAACTTATTCTGAAGCAGTGAAGAGGGCCATTAGGGATCACCATGCTGTATGGAGCATTAATATCTTTGCTAATTTGTAGTGTTTTGGAATTTTTTCCCCTTTGTTTTTTTACCTTATGTCATTCTCTTCTTGATCATCGCAATCACTGAAGTGTTATGCAATTTAATGATGAGCCAATTTTGGGACTTATGTCATTGCAGGCAGTTGAAAGAGGTGTCCTGTTGAAACTTCCTTTCACCACAATATTTGAGTACCTTCAGGTTAGCTTCAATTAACTTTTATGGTCATTCCTCAAACCCATGGTTAAGATGATTGCATGATGGTTGATTTATCTTTATAATGGTGATCGATTCTTTTTTGCCTTAATATATACTCATTGGCATAAGTCAAAGACATCAAGCACATTTCTTATTCGTGTTTGCATGTTGTTTATATCTTTTGTTTATATTCTTTACTTTTTACTGAATAAAATCCGTCAATGTTTACAATAATGGCTGTGAAGGTGAATAATGCTGGGTGAATTCTCACAACTCACAGTAAGGATATTTTTTATACCTGGAGTTTATGTTGGTAGAAGAGTTATCCATCTAGAAAGCGAGAATTGCTAGAATAATAATTTATTGTGTGAAAGTGTTAATGGTTACAATGATAATCTAAAGTTTTTAGCTAATTTTTGTATGATTATTCATTGATTAGTAATTTTGGTTGCATTAGTTGTTTTCTTATTTTGGTTGGTGCTATTTTAAATAAGATTATGGTATATCCTTTGACACGTCTCACAGATTAGCAGCGACTCCAGACTACTGAAAGTTGATCTCTGAAGGATCAGCTGAAATAAAGTAGTCAATGCCAATGGCCCTAGGATTACATATCTTTCATTGGAATCACTAAAGAGTTAATTTCCTTACCCTCACTTATTTGTGTTACAGTGCAAATATATTATGCTTGCAGCAAGAGTTTCCACTGCTTTAAATTTGTTATAATGACATAGATAAGTTCGAATATGGACTCTGTATTTCACCTTTCATTGAATAATTTGGTTGCATGCGCACTTATGTGAAAGTGAAACATTAATCTTATTATTCTTCACCATGTCCTTTGCTTTTCTGAATGTCTTCTTAGCTTGGGTATTGTTTCTTGATTACATGTAGTTTTTCTTTTCAAAAGGTGCTATGTGATTGCAATAATGAGTTCTGAGCATTTTCATTCTTTCCAGAAGTTTTCTCCTATTTTCTTTAATACGGTGGTCTTGTGTTGTGAGCAGATATTGCAGATGATTGCATTAACAACTAGGAGTCTGGGGCCACATGCAATGTTCTATCTAGCTGCTGCAGTTTCTGACTTTTATGTTCCATGGGAAAGCATGGTAATGGCTCAATGAGCATATAAAACCTTGAACATGGTTTTGAAATTTCCAGCTACATTGGGTACTAAGGAAAAGTAAATCTTGTAGGTTTAGTGTGGCACAAGATGTTTGGTTCTCTGGTTAAAATAGTTCATCTCATTATTTTGACTGAATATCACAAATATAGTCTTAATTAAGAAAAATGAATCACATTTCTGATAAGTACAAAAGGAAAAGCATGTGGAAAGTTTAGCTTCCCCAAGAAAAATTGAGAGATGAAATAATACTAAATCATGGGGAAGTTGAAAAATAAATCAGCTATGCTATTATCTCATACTGTTTGTCGCTTACAAATACAATATACCTCAAGGGTAAGCTTGCTTGAACTGCATCTGTACATTTTCTGATTTTATTCTTGCTAATACCTCATTATAATTTAACAACTACACGATGGTTGGGGGATTTTTGTGGTCACATTTTTATATTCCTTTATTTTGGTACCAAATATGGTCCAAGTGAGTTTGCATTAACTTATTGGATCCTGGAAAGTACACTTTAGGAGAGTTGTTGAATCTATTCGGAAACATATTGGTGACATCCTGCTTCAGTTTATGTTCAGAATGCCAGACAGTTAAGTCATTTTGAAAAGTTGAATTAATTCCCATATTGCTTATTAATCTTGCAGGTGGAGCACAAGATTCAGTCTGCCTCTGGTCCTTTGGATATGCGACTTGTGCAAGTGCCAAAAATGCTCACAGTGCTGAGGAAAAAATGGGCTCCCATGGCCTTCTTCATTTCATTTAAGGTTAGACAATATGCTTCTCCTATGTTAATGCTGCACGGAGTTCTATATTTATTTTTTCAAAAGAGCTTTTTAAATAAAGACATATTTTGTAGACTCCACAATAGGTTAAATCTATAAATGACTACAGGAGGTGATTTATTTTCTAAGAGTTATGGCTGGTCAATGAGGGCATTTATGTGGGGTGGTCAGGGATTTTTACAGACAAGAAGTGAATTTATTTAATTCCTCTTTATTTTGAGTTAATTTTATGAGTTTGAAAGGATGGGGATAACGGAAGAGTTATGATGGTCTTTCATTGTGTCCAATGTCCTAACAGAAGCCGAGGACCTTTGTATATCTTCCTCTCTTTTGACAATGCAATTGCACCTTACATTTGGATAATGTTCCAGTTAAAATATATGAAACCAGAATAGGATGATTTTGTTGAAATGCATGGTTCCTTCCCTACTTGCTCCTGAGAAGTGAAGGAAGAGAAAGGAAGAAGAGGAACGTGATCTCAAAGTCTGTTTACCATTTATATTTGATTTCTTTTTTTTTTTTTTTTTTTTCCTTTTTCACAGCTTGAGACAGATATAAAGATTCTTTTAGAGAAGGCTGATATGGCTCGGAAAAAGTATGAGATGCATGCTGTTGTAGCAAACGAGCTTTTGACCCGCAAAGAGGAGGTTGTGGTAGTAACCGAAAATGAAAAGATTTCAGTTCACCGAGACAAGAGTCAGGCTGGTTCTGATGTAGAAAAACCCCTGATTGAACTCCTTGTGGGCAGACATTCAGCTTACATTAAGGATTCTAATCCATAGCAAACAACAGACACGATATAGGTGACATATACAAAACCATTTTCAAATAATACTTCTTACGTTCCTAGTTTTTCCGTTCTTCATTCATTACATATTGTATAAGCTTTGCTTTCTTTGAAAGCTAAGCAGATTTAGTTAATACATAGAGTCAAAACGACTCTGCAAGGCTGGCAGTAGCAGGTTTTAGAGAAACACTGATTCAATGTCTTTCTTCAATCTGGAAGAATTGTTGAATAAGGAAATATACAGCGAGTTTTTACTGTCTAATATTAGGGGATTTGAGGGAAATATTGTTGTATCTCTATTTTTTTTTTTCTCAATCTTGTTTGAAATAAAGTATGAATTTCAAAATAACGATAACTATCCAGTAATTTTAGCTTCCAATATTGTCTTTGCTCAATGAATGTATATGGGGGACATCTTGCCATCAAGCCAGTTTATGGCCAGTGGCAAATTGGCAAGCCTTTCTCTTTTTTTTTCTCTTACATGTATTGTTCATAGAATTCTACCTACATTGTCACATGTATTTGTATATAATATCTTTTTAAGGAGGTACCAGTTAACTTAGTCTATTAATAGTCAAAAAATTTCAGACCGAACTGAACTCAATTCATATTACGATTTGGTGAATTAAGTTTATATTTGGGTTGTCGTCTTTCTATCCTTCCGGCAAGGGGCCAAGGACTCATTGAATGCGATAAGAATCAAGGATCATCGAAGATCCAAGCTACCTGTGTTATGGTTGTATAGGTACTATTATACATATACCAGTGTTATGGCTGTATAGGTATAATAGTACGGCTGTGTATTTCCAGCTGGGCATAAATGCTACTAGGTTTGCTTTAAAGCCTTAAACGTAAATAAAAATCCTGGTGACAGCTCTTTATCTGGAAAGTTGAAGCTGGATGCATTATGGAATCACCAATATCGACTTTATACTCGAGACAACCATCTCTACTCACATACACACACGACACATGCAGAGTGAGAACGATTTTTCATTCATTCTCAATTTGGAAGCAATTGATATGTACATTTTCTTTTTGTATAATAAACATGTTGCCAAGAGACGTCACAAAAGGCGTTGTATAATAGAAATTAGGCAGCCGATGTATAATATATAGCATTACCTAAGTTGCTTCATCGTCATCTGTATCAAGTTCAAGGCCCTCCGCAGCTAAGAGCTGACCGATGACCTTTTTCCTTTCCTCCTCGGCTTTCTTTCTCATTAAGTCCCTTTTCTTCAAGACAAGTGTATGCCTCTTGAGAGTATTGTGGTAATACTCCTTGGATGCCTTTTGCTCTCTGGCCCGGATTTTTCTTTCTTCTTCAGGGTCGACCTGTTGGAATTCATCACAATACATAAATTTGTGATATGTATATTAGTAGAGACATTTGGTAATAACAAAAGGATTCAATGGCTTCATTTGTTCCAACAATAAGTGAATTGAACAAAAGGAGTTTATTGCATTTCTAGCAGTAATTGCAAGTTTGCAACCACTAATGGGAATAATTTGATGTAATATCGACTTGAAAATAAATAGATATAATTTTGGGATTTATAGCAACAATTTAAAAATACCAACTGTATGTTATAGTTCAAATTAGCACTAATTTAGCTAGATCTTTAATTGTAAGGGATACGGCATTTAAGGTCCCTTAGATTTTCAAGAGGGGAAAGAGGTTTTTTTTTTATTTTTTTATTTTTTTTAATGAAGAGAAGAGGGGAAAGATGTTAAAAGCTAATATTAGACTTGATCCACTAGAAACTAAAATCTCAATGAGAGACCAGAAAGAACATGATGTGCATTCATTAGATCAGTCGAGACATATTCAAAACATTTTAATACCTTTGAACGAGAAAGACGGCGGGCACGGAGGTTCAGCTCAAGCTGCTGCTGCTCAGCCCAGGCTGCAATGGCCATATCACCCCGCTGATCAAAAGCTTTTCGCTTTTTCCTAAGCCACTCCATCCATGCTTGAGATGCCTAGCAAAATGATAAACATGAAAATGTCATTATTTAAGGGGTGAAAGGAAGCAACTAATAATTGACAAGATAAAGAGACTGAACGAATTCAAATTTCAGGTAAAATAAAAGAGAACCATCGACTTGCTCTCCTAAAAAGGAAAAAAAAGTAAAAACAGAATTATATGGTACTCTTCTTTCACTCAACAAAGGTAGTATTCATGAGTTCCTATATAGGTTAGGTTCCTATATAATTCGTTTAAAAGAGTTCAATGAAAACCACAACTGAAAATTGAAAATGGTTAGGTTTTTAATGACAAAATGTTACAAAGCATCTCAATCATGAAACCTTAATTAAGAGTTCAAAACCTTCATGAGTATCAAATTAACAGAAACACAAAAAACAATGTAAAATATAGACATTTATAACTATGATACATCCTCTCATGAAAACTATTATCTTTTCATTTTGGTCCATTGACTGCATTTAAAACTGCAAGACTAGCTTGAGAGAAGAACGGGAAAATATGTACTACATGAATATTTTTTCCTGATGTGCTTACCAGTCATTGGATCCAAAACATCTCTAACAAAACTTAGAAACACAAAAATTGTGAAGACAACTCGATGAGACAGGGCACATACATGTTACCATAGGAATCATTTAGAACCACTAAATTTTTAGTATGAAGAAATAGGATGAGGGTGCAGAGGAGAGTGCAAAACGTCATACAGTAAATAATGAGAACTGTATATTTATTTAAACCCTAACAGAAACTGAATTCAGAGAAACTGCCATGTGATGTCAGTATAGAACTTTGAAAAGCATGAGAATGGCCATTTATGAATATTTGCAGACCAACACGAAAGGGGAAAGAAAACCATTCCAATTATTCAACAAAGCCATAATCAGAGATTATACAATAGCTTTGAATGATCAGATCAAACACTTTCTATACAGCTTCACAACAAGACTAGCGATTTATTGCGTTCAGTAAATTATTGATTTTGCTAATAGTCATATTTATGTTTTGTATAAAAAACTCCACCTATTTTTCTTTCTTAATTATCACAAGCAATAACTCTCAAAAGCTTTTGGTAAAAAAAAAAAAATGAAACCAAAAAAATAAAATAAAATTGAACCATTGACTTTGCCCCAAAATAATATTCAAAAACAAAACTTGAATTTCTTAATTAATAGGATATTGATAGATTATAAAAGAAAAGAAGAAGAAGAAGAAGAAGAAGAAATAGTTAGTTTATAATAAAAATATAAAATTCAGAATTTACATTTTGAATTCCTTAACAATGAACTATCCATTGACGCAAAATTAATATGTGAAGTATAAGTGTTACCTTCATTGGATTTACTCGGTTTTCCATGTCATATTTTCTCCGTCTTTCCTCATCTATTAGCAACTCATAAGCAGCTTGAATCTTAATGAATCTAACTTCAGCTGTTTCCCCTTCCTCAAGTGTCCCTCTACCATCATATACTTTAAATAGAGAAAATGACAGGATGTGTTGAGGGTCCAAGAAAGGCAAAAAAATTTCAATTGAGTACCAAAACACAAGTTCAAAATGGAACTAAGTTGAAAATCATACATCTTACACCATGTGAGGTAAAGATTCAAATTCCTAAAAAGATTATTTGACATGAACACTTTCAATTCAGTATATTATGCAAAGGCTATCTTACATATTTAAGAATCCAAAACATGAATTAAGCTCGATAAGCTTTAATCTAGCCAACTTGAAGGCAGCAGTACTTTTAAAAGGTAGGAAATTAAAAAATTACTATAAAGCTACACCCTTTCTTCAGAAATTTTGTAAACTGCAGAAGTTGCTAATAGATAAGTTCTTTAAGCAGAAAAGCTACAAATGAAACTGAAATTTATAACAGGTTTCTGAAAGTTTCCACTAATTTAATCAACTCTTCAAAAGTTATTATAGAACAATAAGGAGATATATAATCATATAATCCCCATAAGCTCTTTCCAGTTTCTATTAGGTGGGATCCGTTGATGACCAGGACCGAACTACTGTTGGTGTTTTGACTACATGTGTGTACACAAGTACTTTATAGCAGCCTTGATATCATAAGAAATAATCTACATGCTATTTCAGAGACAGCACTGTCAATTTGTCTGTTCTTGACGTACAGAGCCTCTGCACTATAATAATATTTGCCTCTATAATGATTTTAGATCAAGGACGACACATAATTTCAGCATAAAGCTCAACAAAATGCACCTCTAGAATAAAGCCTAAGAGGTACATATACTGCAAAAATCCCATAACCACCATTCAATCAGAGCTACCATCTGCTGGTTTGCAGCATAGAATGCCCAACATATTTAAAATGTCTTAAATTGTGATTTTCTGCAATTTCCTTGCATACATGATTTGCACGAAGTTTTTCATTCTATAAAGTGTATAGGTTAAATAGGAAGGAACAAACCATCTGGATGATAGAATTTGGCCAATCGCCTGTATGCAGTCTTTATCTTCTCCTCGCCAGCCTCCCTCTCTAACTCTGTATTTAAAAACATAATCACAATGGAAACTGTGAACTACTCATCACAAACATAGAATCAAGATATACAGAACAACATGAAAAATATCTCTCGTCTACAATTCACTGTTCTCCGAACATATACTACTTACTCACGTTAAATTTTGCTATTTTCGTTGAATTTATCAACGAATTTATAACTGTATACATACCGATATGGTGCTCTGAGAATACTGAAATTGCCTTGAACACATGAAAATCTAATTATTATTATTATTATTTTTTAACGAATTTGATCTTCCTGCTCTCCTATTTCTCATGAACTTCAAATTCTACTCTTTAAATCACTTCAAAATATCAGTTAAATTAAGAATATAAAAGAATTACCGAGAGTTTCGTAGGGGGATCTCTGTTCAGCTGAAGCGTTAACGACAGTCCTTCTCTGATTCACGCGAAACCACGACTGGGTCCGGTTCAAATCCCGGAAACCAAACGAAGGATATAACCGAGGTTTGCAGCTAGGGTTTCGAAATGAAACCCTAACAATAGAACGAGCTTGGTGCCTGCAACTTATTAGTGAAGTCAACACCGTATGAGGTCTACATATTGTCCTCAAATTGCTGCTCATGTTTCCTCGCAGATCAAAAATTAGGGTTTCTTCGTCTTTTTCTTTTTTTTATTTTATTTTTTTAAATAAATATTAAATTGATGTTGAAGAGGTGAAATTGTTGTGACGTTGAATCTTTTGAATCTGATGACTGAAACTCACTTATTTTTTTTTCTTTTTGAAAAATTAGAAAATCATTTTCAGCTTCTACTTTTTTGTTTTTTTTGTGTTCGTTTTCTTTTTCTTCTAAATTTTACCGGGAAATTAGTGGCGGTTAGGCTTCATGCAAATGACAGTGGATAGTTAATATTACTATTATGCCCTTCTTCAAAGCACAATTATTATAAATAAATTCCATTATATATTTGTGGGCAAAATACACAAACGTACCCTTATTATATGAATAATTACACAAAAAACCAACAAAAGTCATAATAACATTCACTAACCCATGACCCGTTGACTAACGGTTGACCACCATTAGTCAATCATGGAAGAAGGGCAATGTCAATTTTGCCCTTGCACTTGTATTTGAAAAATGTCAGATATTATATTAAATAAATTAATGAATTGAAACTAATAAAAAATAAGAAAAAAAAAAAATTGTCCTATATTTATATTAACAATTATTAGGCGCGAGATTCCAAATATTTTTCTATACAGGATCCCGACTTTGTAACTTTATAGAATGAACCTTATAACATTACAAAGTCGAAATACATTGAGATCCTGACTTTGTAACATAATCGAATCTTGCATGAAAAAACTTTTGTTATCCCACACTAGATCAAAGCCCATACGCACTCGAATTAAATTTAAGGCATACATTTGAGCCTTGAATCTAAAAAAAAATTAAAAAATTAAAAAATTAAAAAATTAAAAAAAAAAACATCTTTTTGATTGTATAACATTACCACACAAAAACTGTATAGCTATAGTGGAGACTAGAGAGAGTCCACAATTTTTTCTAATGAAATGAATTTAATAAAACCTAACAAGTTGGGGAACGAGTAATATTTAAAAAAACAAGTCTATATTTATACAAGTAAAACCATTTCTCTCAAACAATTGTCTTTAATTAAAATCACTGTCTAATGAGATATATATATATATATATATATATATCTGCTATACAATAGGGGTCGTGAAGATCAACTTAATTACCTAATTTTCTTCTCCAAACATGCAGAAATCGGATTCATATTTACAATTTTTTATATTATAGTAGCTGCTATGAGAACACACAATAAATACATATAGATTAAATTGCATTAATGCAACCAAACTTATAAGCATCCACTCCCTTTTGCAGCAAGCACAGAAAATTTTCAGTTGTTTGCGGTGTAGATGCGATGCTTCTTCTGGGTTATAACTTTGTGGACTAGGCAGGTTCACGTGGACGGGCTGCCCAAAGCGAGCTAAGAGCACGAAGACGGCAAAGATATTCCCCCAAGGCAAGTAAAGCTCGAGCTGATTGGCGGATTGTTAGAATCCGAGACATTTGCTGCATAGTCTGTTGTCGAAGATGATCTGCCTGTTTTGGAGAAGAGAAATATAGTCAAGTAAACAAGTTATTCAACAGCCTATACAGAAATTCAGATTGGCTAGTAGTTTCATACATAACTGGTTCAGAACTTCAGATAGTTTGTCTGCATTGGTGGATCATTTACATTTTAACACCGAAGAGACGGAGTGACCATAACTTCTAATTTTTTACTTTCCCCTCTTCCGGGGAAAACTGTTTTTTTAATAATTTTTTTACTATAATCAAATGCAAATACAAACCTCCTAAATCTTGATGTGAAAGACATTAGATCTCAAGATCTCTTGCATTATAACAAGAAACCTTACCGACAACTAAATTAGATAGTACCCGTAAAAAGACAGATTAAAAGAACTATATTATCGGGGCACAACTCATGTCATTATTATAGAGCCGATATAAGAAATCAATTCATATGGATAGAAATACATTTAGAGGCAATTTCAGATTAACAAATACACTTAAGGCAAAGCTTATAGGTTGTAATTGACTAAGAGACAGCAAGCAATTTTTATTTTGCATGTGCAGATCCTGAACAGTTAGTCATTGCTTTGAGATCAATATTTAATACACAAAAACGATAAAAATGACACTGAACTATCAAAATCTTCAAAAGAGTGACTTGACATATTTATCACAATTCATTTATATCTATCCAACAGTACAGTTTGGGAATGAAAACTTGAAATTCAACCACATTTTGGTGCTTTGTAAGCAAATTAAGAAACAAAAGCTTTCATTACGAGCCTGTGACCATTATTGAAATGTTCTAGATATCTTATACTGTATTGCCATTGAATTATACTCCCGATTCTCCAGCAACTTTATATTTGAACTTAATTCTTGTATACATCAGAAAACAGGTATATATCCACAGAGAGCTAAAATTTCACATAAAGTTCTTAGAAACGGAAACTAATAATTGTATGATTGGTTGTAAGAAATTTGGAATTAAACAAAAATAAATAAATAAATAAATAAAATAAAATCTTTTTTGTTTTGGAAACATGAGTATTAAAATGACACATCTTACTGTTTTTTTTATCTTCTTTTGCTCAATAAACGAAACGAGCTTAAAAGAAGCAAAGAAAAAGAAATTAAAGAAATGATGAAAGCATGATGAATTTCAAACAATTTAACTCCATAGTAGCTAACTTGCAGTAAAATGTAATATATTACCTGGTTCACAAAGCCCTCTACTGCTTCCAACTTCTCCATAGCAGCAGCTATCTCAGACTGGTAAATTCCTTGATTCCATTGATCAGCTGCTATGCTCTGAGCCAGAGTTTCTTGGAGTTTATCCATTCCTTGCGTAAGAGCATCTTCGGCCTGCCGAGAAGATTGCTGCAGGTTTCCAACATCTCCAATCTGCTGATCGGTCAAGGGCTCAATATGTGGAATGAGAATCTGTAAAAATGAAAATTACACAACATTATAACAAGGTTACATTATCACATCATATAATCAAGATGAAGGAAATGCGTAGATCTAGACTGATGTTCGAATGCTATAGCCATGTGTATTATGATATCAAAGTCAGAGTTCTCAGCAGGATACCTCACTCGGGAAATTGCCAGACATATAATCGAACATGTAATGTTCTTAAAGTTCAAAAATCAAGGAAAAAAGAAAGCTAAATTATATGAAAATCAGTAAAAGAAAAAAAAATTATTTTTGAATGAAGCAATACATTAGACTTTATAGTCTTCTAAAACATATCGTAGTATATGAATTGTGAGGCACCTCTAAATTTTAAAGGAAAAAAAAAAAATCAGAATTTCATATTTTATCGAAACACTTGGAGCTAGTAATATTCCTCAAGTGGTCAATTTCTCTAATGGCACAAGAATTTGCACATAATTATGCTCAAGTCACTAGAGTTAAAACTATAATCCGGCAGTCTTATCCCAGTGTAAAGATAAAGCCATTGTATGGGAAGCCCTGATTAGAAATTGACCTAAATTTCTCTGTTCAAGCTATCAGTATTATCTAACTAAATATATATATATATATTCATAAATTACGTATCAGGCAATGCATAAATGCAAACTATTCTTAAGTATGACAATGGGCATAATTAGTAAACAACAACAACAAACAAGCATTCATCAAACAATAGGCGTACTGAACAATGTGTTACATTTAGAAGCTCTGAAGGGCGGAATCCGCCTATCCACTGAAAAAAGCGCTCTGTTGATGTTCTCCATGTGCCGGAAATCAAATAGAAGACATCAGCCTTAGCAACATCAGCTTTCATGCGGAAAAGACTGCAATAATGGTTCAAGCCACTCTCCACCAGTATATGCAATTCTATATCAGTTATATGAGCTTGTAGTGCATTTCTAAGTTCGGATATCTGTCTATTTTGCTCTTCAACCCAGTGTCCATACTCCATCTCAAATGCAGTAATTGCTGCAACACAGAAATTGACCATTTCAAAGAACGAACAAAAAAGGTGTAAGCAGAAGAGTAGACATTTAACAAAAAGTAATCGATGGTTATACAACTATGAGAAAGTTCATCTATGCTCCAAAAATATTAGACAACAGATGCCCTTCATTATCAGCGAACATAAGTTTACATCTTCAAATATTTAAACTTCGATACCATTTATCAGAAAATGGCAGATATGGGCTTTCCTAGAAAGGAAGAAATATAGAAATTTAAGATTACTTGACTTTTATATATTCAGTGTTTTAGTTAATTATTACTTCTTAAATACTTTTGGAATACACTTCACTGCTTGGATACTTCCTATTGCCTAGATAATACTTAAATGAATGGAAATGTAGACAAAATTTTGTAAATACTCCCAGGGCTGCAGTATTTGAGTTAATGACATTGGAATTTAATATCATTGTATTGTAATTAACATTTTCATGGAATGCATCCATGTAGTTGCATAATGTTGACATGGAAAAAAAATATACATTGCAGTGAAATTAAACAGTCAAGTATCTAAAGTGCTAAGCCTAAACACGAGTTAAGGAATCAACAAATTGAATGACGGCAACTGTCAACACAAAAAACCACAAACCTGGGTTTACATTTCCAGAAAACCCTAAGCGACTGCCATCTATTGAACTGCCTATGTACACACCCTGCAATTAGGCATTCACTGATTCATCAAGTAGGGACTGCATTCCTGATACTTAATTATAAAATAAATAAATAAACGCCTGTTGATTTATGGTGGAAACTAGTGAAAACAAAGAAATATTTTCTCCATACCTGATGTCTAGTCCTCTCAAGTTCCTGTTCCAACTGTGCCAATTTCAAACGGCTTGTTTCTAGCTGTTGTACATAAGCCTAAAAAACAACACTGAAATATAATTAACTCTACACTTAATCATAGTTAATAGCTTCTATCAGCTGAGACCTGTACGGTAATCCATTAACTTTGTACCTTTTTTCGCAAACGACTTTTCCGTGCTGCTTCACGATTTTGTGCCAAACGTCTCTGTATCTGTAAGTATGTTTTTACATAAGTAATCATTGTACACAGTTTAGTGGGAACATTAGAAATTGCTCTCCTAATAAGTTTCCCAGAATGAAAAGGAATAACTTAAGAAGTTCACTGCTTCAATATAAATGACTTGTTAATGGGATTGTAGGATGAAGATAAAATCCTTATACAACTTATTTGTGCTTTTCCTGTCACAAATACAATGCCACACCAGGTAGCATTCAATGCATTCCTTTCATGATTCCATATTCTGCTGGAACCAGTGAAATGTGCAAGAGAAAAATAAAGGAACATAAGAGAAGATGAAAGGGTGCGAAATTCAGATACAAAAACATAGATACAGCACTCAGCTAACATAAAATACAAACTAGTATGCTCTAAAATTATCCCAAACTATGTCAGAAAGTTTACAAATCCAGTGATATCCTGAAGTATAAACATCTACAAGGAACACACTTAGGTATAAAACCTTGACAAAGCATGATCAAACACAGTATTCACAGAAAAAAAGAAAAAAAAAAGGAGGGTTTTCGCTACCAATGTGAAGATCTTACAACTAAAACTTTTATTTCATTCTATATTCAATAAAGTTAAGTGAGAACTAGTAGAAATCTTTTCCTTCAGTTATTCTGAGAACACAGTGGGTTCAAGAGGCATGAGTTGGCTACAATCAGGAACCAAATCATAAGACAGTATTTCCTAATTAAAATGGAGAGAGAGAGAGAGAGAGAGAGAGAGAGAGAGAGAGAGAGAGAGAGAGAGAGAGAGGAAGCATAGGTAGCAATTTTTTATCACCTTCTCAGCAGGTTTGTTTGCTTCTTCATCACTTCTGGAAGGCTCCATTGATTCATGAGAAATATATTCAGACTACAGAAGTTAAACCACAACAATGAGTTACAGACCAAAAATCAGAGGAAAGAACCCTAACATCCAGTAACCAAGGAAGAAAATATCACAGATTTCACCTTTTGGTCTAGCCTAGCATCCACCTGTACAAGTGAGGATGAACCAGTATTTGGGCTAGCATCACCTTGGAAGGTGTCTCCCCACATGCTAATCTGGTGGAATGGCTCGTAAAGACTCATCCTTCTTAAGGTGGCTAGCTGAGTTGATGGAGAGCTCATACTCTATCAAACAACTGAAACATGGAAACCAGAAACAAAACAAACTAATTTACTGAGATTCAATATCAATTGACACAAGAATGCATTACTGAAATTTACTTGATTGAACTTGTCTCTGTAAAGTACAAACAAAAGATATCATTGAAAGTCAAGATATTGATAGCAAGACAAGCAAAAATAGTTCAAAATGTATCAGAAACTTGAAGAAAAAGTAAAGTTTACAAAATTAAACCAACAACATTCCAGTCAAAGTCTAAAAAGAACCTGAAACAGATATGGATTATGGACAACTAAATGGCTTTGAGTTTTATTACTTTTATTAATTAAACAACTAAATGCAGATATGGAAAGAATCCCAAACACAGAGCATTGTTGTTTTTAGTTTTAATTCAAAAAAAATTGGAAGCAAATGGTAGTACCTAAAGATGATGTTATGATATATATTTCCCAGGCAATATCTACTTGCAATTCAAAATGTCAGAAGATAATTTATTCTCAACACTGTTGAGTACCTAAAGGTGATGTTATATTTATTATACTTGGTTTGTAATTTCCCCAAAATGGTGAGATTTTCTAATATATTATCATAAGACAATATGAGGAGTGCACAAGTTTGATGCTTCTGAACTTTTAGTACTGAAAACTATTTGAAGATCTCCACATCTTTTCTCCTGAAAACCACAATTTCATCTCAAGAAATGCTATAAATGTGGAAAGAGGAAGCCTACTCAACAACAAATCTAGCTTCTCTTTTTCACGTTGAACCAAATAACTTTCTCTTCCTTTCTAAAATCGATGAAGACTGATTGGTACATCATCAAGTATCATGATGACAGACAAGTAACAGATCGATTTTTGATACCTGCAGATGATAGACAATACGAGCAATCCTCGACCAGCTAAAAAGTATACAATTATTACTTGCAACTTAATGAAATTTTTACTATCTTTTCCAACCCAGGTCAGAAAAATCCAGGCTCCAAAGGATTTCTCAAATAGAAAGGGCAATCGATGTCTAAACAAAGAACAAAGACAGGAAAAGGGAATATCCTAACAACCATAAACGTATTGATCTTCCTAGTCAAACAGACCAAAATATATTAGATTAGCCTTGATGCCTTTCATGTTCGTGCTCATGTGCATATGTGAGAGAGAGATAAAAAGTCTCTGATTCTAACAACAACACATAATTTTGTTACTACTGCAAACACAAAATTTGAATCGTTGCAATCAAGATATGAACAACTCACCAGACCATGCCAGTCTCTCACCCCAAAGCCTCAATGCAAAAATGGCGCCAATAATCATATGTTAACTAAAACACAGACCAAAAGTAAAAATACCTCCTCAGTAACCAGCACTTTACCAAAACAAAAACAAAAAAGCTTCCAGCAAAATGAAGAGATCAAACAACCCAGTTAACAAAACACAAAACACATAAAATTAATCAACTCCAATTTGGGTTGGATATTCATTAAAGTAAGGAAAAAAAAAAAAAAAAAAAAAAAAAAACTGGAGCTTATAATCAAGAAAGAAAGAGTCACCTGCAAATCTTAAAAGCCTCTACTTTGTTTCTCTCAATTAAAGAAACCCAGTCTCACCACTTCAAAGCCCTTTTATAGTAGTAGCTTGAAAAATTCTAGCTCCTGAGAACCATCCATCCATCCATTAATCCCTGAAAAGAAAAACAAAGACACCAAAGTAACAGAATCAAAATAGTCTAATAAAAAAAACACACAGTGAAAAAGACTGCTTTTTATATATATATATATATATATATATATATTTTTTTTTTTGTGAGCTCTACAGTCAAACGTTAACGTCCTAGTGTTCCCACTTAAAAGTAGCACACAATTGGCTTTGAAAATATGCGCACCCCATGTAGACAATTTAACCTGCGCACACCACACTCCTTAACGTACACCCACCTTTTGTCAGCCTTAACCTCCTTGGCTGATGTCATTTCCCGGCAATTTAGTATGTGTTTCTCCAGATTTGGATCCTTCCCTCGTCTTATTCTCATTTTCTTAATTTATTTCTATATATCTAATATAATAAATCAATTATTTTTATTAATTTTTATATCTTTATATAATAATAAAATTGAATTAATTTATACTATTGATTTAATTGAGGCCAAAAAGTGAGAAGAGTCCATGCTTCGCTGCAAGAATCTAGCGGTTCTTACGTAGGAGCTCCTGATTGGTATGTGAATTGCATGATTGATGGCGAGAGAATATAGCAGATTACCACTAAAAAGAGGAAATTCCAAAAACATCCCTTTGTTTTTATGAAATTCCACTTTTGTTTTCATTGTTTGTAAATATACCAAAATGTGTCTCATTCGTCCCAAAGAGATTTGCTACATACAATAATCTTTTTTTTTTTTTTTTTTTTTCACACATATTTTATGAAGACACTCTATTTTAATAAGTTAAAATTTTAAAATATATAAAGACAATTCAATTTTCTTCAAAATACCCTTTTTATCTTTACACACTTCTTCATTCTAAAAACTAAATAAATTTATATAAAAAAAAAAAAATTCTAAAACACTCTATTTTATTATAAAATTATCTTTTTTATTTTTAAATACACATTTTCTTTTCATAGAAGTTTTCAATCTCATGAAGCAAAATTATGGGTGAATCATGGTATACGTTATGATTCATAAATCCTCTTCATTATCTATCGACTCCTAAACTATATTTGAAAACAAATTCCTTTTTTTAAAGGGTATAAACATAGATATTCCATATCATAATCAATTGCAATTCTCTATATCTAAATTTACAGTGGAGGCTAAACTTCTAAATCTTTCAAGATCTAGCTGTTATGAATGTATATATAGTCATTTTTTTCTCAGTGCGCACCGATATAAAATACATCAGTAAATTCCATGTAAGTCATAGATTATAGATAAGCACTGACAGTGCATACAGACTGGGTCAAAGCAATTGACTCTAATGGTCCACATGCAAGACAACAATATATATTTATCGGTGCGCATTGATGAGAAAACTTTCTTATATATATTTGATTTTAGAAGTTAATATCAAACCCAAAAGAAAATACAAACTGCTAGGTATTACAGATAAACAGGAGAGGGAGAGAAAATACAAGATGAGCAACATATGCTGATCGACTGATTGCATAGAGAATTTACAAATAGAATATGGAGTCTAATTCCTTAACCAATTCTCTTCGGGTTAATCAACAATTCCAAGCATTTCGGTTTCAAATTAAATTGACCACTTGAAAAGAAACTCTTATGATATTGAAAAGAAAAAAAAAGTTTTAGGGTTTATGAAACACAAAATAGATAAAGAAATAATGTTGGATCCTAAAACTTTCTTTTAGTAATTTTATTTAAGGATAAATTTGTCATTAACAAAAACATTTAAAATTGAGTGTATAAAGAGATTGAGTGGATTGATAACACCATCACTCCGCACTAAATTACACTCGCTCTTAGGAGAGTGTAAAGTAAACATGTATTAATGAAGTACAAAATTGCCCTTCAATTTATTGACATAAGTTAACAAATATCCACTCGAGGGATTTATTTGGTATTTTATAAAAGGTCAAGGACCATTTGGTAGATTTGCAAACAATTAGGAAAAACCACATATTCCTAAGCACCATTTTGGACATGCTAGAACCTCTTACACCAAAAACCATCGATGAAGAAAAATGAATCTTACTAAGGGTCAGTTTGGTATTACTTTAACTTTTATAATAATCACTATTAGCTGTGCTAAATAAATAATTAGCTGTGAAGTTAATCAGCAGTTGTTTGGTTAATTGTACTTTTAAAAGTACTATATAACTCAAAAGTAGTATATATTTGTTTGGCAATTTTATTTCAAAAGTGCTGAAATTAGTTACAATGACTAAAATATGCATGATTTTAGAACCTCATTTCATTTTTTTTTCATTAATTATATATATTAAATCAATATTTAAGTAGAATATCTAAATTAGAAATTTTTTTCCATAAGAACAATAAAAATATTTTTAAAATATTTTATAAATTAAACCAATATTTAATTATAATATTTAATTTTAAAATGATATAAGGTATATAAATGATTTTAATTTGATTTCATAAAGATAATAATAATATTTTAAAAGGTTTATTAAATACTAAAATAGATTATTCCATAATCACTTTAAAAAAGTAACACCACATGTACTTCTTAAAATCACTCTCAAAACTTATCAGATTATTAATTAATCACTTTTGGAAGTTTTACCAAATATCATTTAATATCAAAATTATAAAATAAACTGATTTTAACTTCTCAAAAGCAATACCAAACTAACCCTAAATTTAGGAAAATTAATTATTATTTTTTATTTGTTTGAGATTTATTTTTAGAAGTCCTTTAGGAATAAAAATACATACTTCTTTAGAAATAAAAATAGAGTAGTGTTAGCCAAGAGACAACCCAAAAATTTAGCCCAAATGTCAACCCAAATGATGTGGCAAGTGAGTTGTCATCACCATACACAACACAAGATGCTGTGGTTAATGAAAAAACCACTTACCACACAATTTGTGTTAAAAATTGGATTAAATTTTTGAGTTATCTAGCATTAGTGATAAAAATATATACTTCTATAAGTAAAATGAGAACTTTCACTATGATTGAAAGATCCAGATGGTGGAGAACAACTCCATGCTTCGGTACATGGAGTAAGTTGCATACTCCTCCCCAATTTAGTTGCGGAGGCAATGGCGGTCAGAAATAAAAAAATAAAAAAATTTGAGAGGCTAAAATGAAATACTTTAAAAATGTAATGATAATTTCATATATTTTAAAAAAATTTATATAAATTTTAAAACTTAGTAAATTTATTTTTCTTAATTATTTTAATTTTGCTTTTTTTTTTTTTTTTTTTTTTTTTTGTGAATTATGTTTCAATCAACTTCATAACCACGATATTGAATTCCAAAAAAAAGTGTGAATATACAAATATGAACAATTTATTGAAAGGGTTAAAAAATTTTCTAGTGATCTTTACTTTCTTACTTTTAAAACTATCACCAACTTAATAATTTAGATTTTAATAAAACTTAAAGTGTTGTTATAACAAAAATACCCTGAAAACACACTCATAAAAATAAGTCTCGTGTTTTTTTTATTTTTATTTTTTCCTCCGAGGCTTATTTTGTATTTTCGAGACTTATTTTATAATTTTCAAGACTTGTTTTGTAGTTTTCGAAACTTATTGGATATTTTTACAATTTTCGAGACTCTTTGAAAAAAATAAAATTTTCTAACTTTTTTTTTATTCATCTTTTTCATCGACCTTTATTAGTCCTCCATCAATGGAGATTTTTGAAAAAAAATATAAATAAATAAATAAAAGAAGAAGGTTACGGTATTTTTTATCCATTGATACTATTAAACTCAAATTATTAATTTAGTGTTAGTCTTAAAAGTCACTATAGATTTAGTGTTATTCAAGTCTATTTCCACTTTATGTAAATCGCATAATATAAAAGAGAAAGGATAACAAAATCAAACTAAAAACTTTGTTGTGGTTCGAACCCATTTATGTGATTATATTCACTCCAGCGTTTTCCGACTTTAAGCTTTCCATTATATATAATCACAAATTAGAATTTTTGATGCCAACCAAACCGTTACAAATTGGCGATGCCTTACTTCAAGTGATCCATGCGATATCTAGGGGGCTTTTTTTTTTTTTTTTACACTTAAAATTTAATGGGTATGAGTTAAAATTATTAAATTGTTTTAATTGTTCTTTTAAGTAGTCAAACAATTTAAAAATATCAAAAAAAAAAAAAAAAAACTTAAAATAAAAAGTAAAAAAATCATGATTTTTAACTTAATTCAAAATCACTGGACTGCATTTAATATATTTTCTTCCAAGATTATTGTCTCAAAGATAACATATCTCCAATTTTATCAGAATTTTATATTATAAAAATTTATTTCTTTTAACCTATTACTTATGATAAACAACTTTTAAAATAGCATTAATTGTATTATCACTTTCAAAACCATAGTTGAACCTTTTATATATATATATATATATATATATATTCAAAACCATTTCTAAATCATTATTTTTGTTTTTTAAACAATTATTTATCATATCTTATCATTATTACATAAAAATGGTTTAAGATTTGTTAAATTATTATTATTTTTGACAAAATTTGTTAACTTATTTTTATTTAGTTGTTTATACAAATAAAATCAAAATACAAAACAATTAATAGTAACAAAGATATAAATGTCAAATTACTTGTTTTAAAACCATTTTTCTTTTAAAAATAAATAAATAAACTGACACTCTATTCATAGGTGATTAAAAAAAAATAACAAAAAAAAAAAAAAAAAGGTTATTCAGTTTTATGTTTCAATCACTATTCAATCTTCAATAAAATTCAAGATTGTTCATGTTTCGGACAAAAAACAAAAGACTTTTTAGTCTTGATAAGTGTTATCCAACATTCGATTAAAAAAAATATAAAAAATTGGATATAATGAAAATTCAAGCACAAGTATATATATATATATGATCGATGTGCATGAATGGATTGGGATGTTAAAGGAGTATGCAATACACCTGGAAGTGTTCTTTGGATGACCCATTAATTGTATTAATAGGTGGGATGAAAAAAATCGGCAAATCGGTGAGCTGGTTTTGTTTTACACGGAAAAACAAGCCAAAACGATAAATCAGAAAAACAGGTTTGTTTGTTTCTGTTTTGATTTCCCAAAAACATATTTGCCCCTATTTTATTTTATTTTATTTTATTTTTTTTATATAGAAATGATAAATAAAAAAGATGGTGTGACTAGGATGTGGGGTAGGTAGTGTCAATTATTTACACGTCATCATGTATGTCAGAATCTAACCAAAAGATAGAAAATGCGTGTGATTTATCATTTATAGTGTCTCCTACTATGGTGGAGAAGAGATTTGCTTTTCACCGAACTAATTTTATATATTACTGATCATCCAACATTTGATGACATTTATATTAATTATATAAAAAAAAATCTAAATAATGATTTAATCTATTGTTTAATTTGTATTCAATGGGCAACCTTGTAACATTAATAAATTAATTATACTACTCTTTTTTATCAAGAAATTCATGAAACTAGTTAGGGTTTATAATTAAGAGTGATGTTATTAGCACACCCCCTACTAATATATATATGCCCCACTTTTTAAAATTTTAACTTAATAAAATAAAATTAAATGTTTTTATTAATTGTTTTGATTTATTTCTAAAACCACCTAATTTACTTATGCTTGATATCTCTGAATACATCTTTCTTTCACCTCCATTAAATGATTTATTTTTTATTCTTATTACTTTATTTTATTTTGAGTTTTTTTTTCTTCTTATTTCATGGTGGAAGAGAAAAAAAAAAAAATAATAGAGTTGCTTCAACACAATGATAGTTTAATATTATTCTAAAGAAAGATTCTTCCATATGCTTGATATCTTTCAAAGATTATTTCATAATATATTTTGTATGTGTGTAAGAAGCAAAATTTATGGTTTAAGAGTTAAGAAAAAAAAAAGGTTTAAAAGAATATGGTTTATTATTTTTTTTTTTGAAAAGGAATGTGGGGTTTTAATAGGTTTACTTTGTGAAAGATTTTTTTTTATTAAATTGTATGACCCTTTAAGTAATTTTGATAAAGAAAAAAAAAATACTGTATAATTAAAAAAGTGGGACATAAATAGATAGGTAGGGGGTGTGCCAATAGCACCACTCATAATTGAAAGTATAAATTTAGAATTTGAAAATGGGTTTAAGACTTGAAGTCTTGAACCCACACGGGTTTATCACAGAGTCATCTTAACTTTTGTCTGAAATGATCATTATTAAGTTCCCCATACTGTATATCAATTATGTGTTTCAATAATTAATGGATATAGATATGATGTTTTTTTATTGTATGAATGCATTTGCATGTTTTTGTTTTTGACGGTACGTGAAGATATATATAATTATATAAAAGTGGTGAGTCTCCTCCACTCCACCGTCACAGATATATACTTTGGCTCTTGCTAGACTAGAAGGACATGATGATAGGAGAAAGAATACCAGCTTTGTTTGTTTTGATGTTCATTGATGAAAAGATATATAGATAAAAGAAGAAAAGAAAAGCATGCAATAGAGAGAAAACGACTTCCGTGTTCATGGAGAACAAAAACACTCAAGACAGAAAAAAGAAAAAAGAAAAAAGAAAGAGTAGAGACACTATATGATATATATCCTTTTATCATAATAGAAAGCTAAGTGATAAAGGAATTAATTGATGCGATATATTGCTGGTCAATATACCTGTACTATACCCACCAAAAAGGGGTACGTTCCTCAGTTCATCTCAATCACCAAACTTGTATCATTAATTTCTACAGAGCATGCAGCACTAATAATAATTTCTGCTAATTATAACAACTAATTACTACTGCTGCACCAACATTTCTATATATCATATATATACTTTTAGAAATCAGATACTTTACTTTAATTTTGGTAAGAACCTTGATAAAATCGCAGCTATTTCTATGAATTTTAATATGAATTTTTTTTTTTTTATTGATGATGAATAAAATTTAAGAATTTTTCAAGTACTAGAACTATTTTTTTTTTTTTGAATTTTTCTATATTTCTCTCATTTTTTAAACGCTTTTATATTTAACAAAATCGGGATAAGTAGTTTTAGTGCTTAAAAAACTCTTATATTTTATTCATAGGTAAATTTTATTAAACTTATCATCCACGCAAAAATTCAGATCAAAATTCATAAAAATCGATATGATTTCATCAAGGTCCTTATCGAAATTAAAGTAAGTTACACCTCATTTGATAATTATGATATATATATATATATTTATATATTAAAATTCAGCTGTTAAATCCATCTCTAACAATATATAATTAAATGAATATTTTCTATGTATTTAGATCTTTTGTTAACGTGATAGTTAAGGTCTATATTTTAACAAAAATGTGAGTGCAGTCATGGGGATTTTGACGTAGAGAATTAACATTGTTCATGAAAGGAATTAGATGCCAATAGGTTTTGGATCCTCCGCTGATTTAATATTTTTATTGAACTTTTTAAAACATGTCATTGGTTGTCGATGAAATTATTGTAAAAACCAATCATATCTTAACCACCAATTCATTACAATACGTGTGTGTCGTAAGATTATTTGAAGTCAAGAAAAAAATTAAACCAGCAGAGGATCCAAATTCATGTCAATAATAGAGAAGAAGCTGATTACTGCTTTCATGCACAAAATTACAAGTTTCATAAAGTGAGGAAATTAATTAACGTGTCGTGTCACAAAGCATAATGAGCATAAACCAAAGAGAGGAAAAAAAGAAAAAAGAAAAAAAAAAGTGGGCATGCAATAAGTATGATGGTTGGCCAGTTGATAATGTCATCTTTTTCATTATAAATAAACGAGCACCACTTAGAAGTCGAGTTCATATAATAAGTGACGGGGATATGTGGTTATCTTAATTAAATTATTATTTCATGTTTTAATGGAAGATCAAATTAATGTATACCCCACTACTACTTTATTATATATTTTATACACTACTACCGGAGGCGGTCCTGGAGTGGGTCAAGGGGGCGCCGTCTTGGGCACGTCATATCTAGGGGTCTAAAATATATGATGTGAATTTTTGTTATGGATTGAGTTGTTAGAAGAAAAAAAAAAAAAACTCAAACAATATAAAATAATAATAATAATAATAAAAATAGAACTTATCCCAATTCGTTTTATTCTAGTAAAAAAACCCAATTTTTAAAGTCTCATACTTTCCTATCACCTATTACCTATATATTCTTCATTTCTTCTCCACCCACCAAAGACAATAAAAATAAAAAAGTGCAATCGGAAACATAAAAATCATAGATTTTTTGATTTTGATTTTGATTTTGATTTTGGAATGAAATGGGGATGATTTTGTAGGTATATGGCCCATTTTTTAGATTTCACTCAAGGGCCTCAGAATAGTCGGACCGATACCGACTACTACTTTCTTTTTTCAGTTAATTAATAGTCTACTTATTATTACAGAATAGTCGGACCGACACTGACTACTACTTTCTTTTTTCAGTTAATTAATAGTCTACTTATTATTATTATTATTATTATAAGGTTAGTATTAACCTGTACCCTTAGAGCACATATTAACACATCAATTTATTTCCATAAATAGAAACAAACATATAGTAATTACTATATTTATTATCTTATTATAATGATTATAGTGATTATTTTCCACTACTCTTATTATTATTATTATTATTATTATTATTATTATATAGTGAAAATAAATAAATAGTTGTACTTCATTGGTGTACTTCATATTGGTGGGTGTACTTCATACTGCATTATGGGATTGAGGAAAAGTTGTCTTCTAATTAATAAATTAATTTTACATTTTATCATGCCAATGCTTAAACTTCGAGTTTCATTAATATAAATTTTGAATTGGAAACAAATGATTTGAAGGGGATAGTGCTAGGTTCGAAGGGGTAGTGCTAGATTGAGCGAAACAATTGCCCATGTGACAATTGAAATGTAATTAACACATTACTTACCACGATATTTCGTGATTTACATAACTATATGATATTGACAACTCACATACTATATTATTTACAAAGATTTTTTTAAACAATCTAACATTGATCTTTAAATTATATTTGAAATTTGACGGATAGTATAGTTACATGTCCTGGATCGAGTATAACCCAAATATAACATAAATTTGGAATCTAATAGCCTAAAAAGGACAATATACCCACCACCCAAAATATATAAGTGACAGAGGAAGCTTGAATTCACTTTTTTTTCCTGCTTTATGCTATGAGGTAGCGTTGAGAGAGATATGGCATCTCCTTCTCTCGCCTGCTATGGAATTCTTAAACCAATTCCTATTCTCTATTTGCTATGCTTACCCACGAATCTCAATATATATATATATATATATACATAATTAACTTAATATATGATCAAATGACTCTTGTTTAAAGTAACATTAAAAGGTATTTATTTTTATATATAATATTTACCAAAACCTAACTAGCTACTTTTTTTTTTTCTTTCTCTTTTTAAGGATTTAAAATTATCACTTTATATAAGAAAAAGATCTTCACCAAGTACACGTAAAGTGCACCAAAAAAATAGATTATTTGTTGGCCACTTGCTGCAATCTTAATTAGGTTAATTATAGGGTAGTTCCCATTATTGGTTTAGTTTATGAATATTAAAACAGTGAAAAAAAAAAGAGAAGAAGTTAGGTTTGGCCAATAATATCTCCTTTTGAATCACATAAAAGGACAAAAAAACTGGAACATATATAGCATGACATTTTCTTTTTTAGTTAACGAATCAAATCAGAACTTAAATTCCTACACCAACAAGTCAAGGACTATTATTAAGGTCAAGATTTCTTCTTTATTAGGAATGCATGCATGGTCATTTTCTAGAGTAATACCGAGCTAGACCCAAAAAAAAAAAAAAAAAAAAAAACCGTGTGTTTCAGAATAGTATGTCGGATTTATTCACAATATGTTATACGATATGAATTTAGAATGTTATTGGTTATATGTATTTTTGTGATGTGAGTTTGTGGCTTTTTCTATATATAAAAAAAAAAACATTTGAAGTTATATGGTTATATGTATTTTTGTGATATGAGTTTTTGACTTTTTTCTATAAAAAAAAAAAAACATTGAAATTATATATATCAACGGTTAATAAAAATAAATAAAAAATAAATAAATACATATTTGCCGACAAATTTAATAACGATAATGTGTCACAAGATTGGTAAGACTTTACATATATTATTGGGTTTGTATAATACATTCTTAATCAGATTAACTATATGATGTAACACTCAATTTTCTTTAAATATATAATAGTATTAGAAATGCTCTCATCGCACCGTTTTATAGTGTATCAATCTGTTAAAGATGCAACGTGTACGGGTAAAAAATATACACGAATCCATGGAAGATTTTTCCGAGACATATAGAGCCCCTATAAATGTAATCTATTCTTACGCCAAATTTGGTGGGCTGAGAGAAAGACAGCTGTCCCAACATTTATAAAAGTGTGAAAGTGCATTAACAAGTGGCATATTAAAGCGACTTTAGACCGTCACCACTTGGGTCTCACAATAATGGAGGCTATATGGGATCTTTTTTTCAAACAAAACAACAATCAGCAGGGTGTACGAATATTCTCACGTGCCACATGCGTGCACCCCTTCCTTTCCCTTTGTTATATATACATAATTAAATATTATGGTTGCTTCCATAAATTGTATTACTTCAATTGAGGTAAAGGTATCTCTTTCTAAATAAACAAAGGGTTATCATGAAAGATACATACTTAACGGAGTGATTACTAGATACTTACCGGAGTGATTACTGGTCATTGAATTCTAATAACATTTGGGTTAAATTAGTCAGTAACCTTATTTGCTATTGATTCCTGTTTTGTTTCTATCTTTATTATAAATACATTGTTATAGGATCTTTTATAAAATAAGCCTTTTTTCAGAGTTTTTTGATTGTAATATAGTTTTGGGTTTTATGAGTGATTATAAGACATTCTTTTGTAATCTCCATTGATTATATTAATTTTTTTTCATCTTCGTCTGTGAACGTAGGCTTTACACTGAATCACGTAAATTTATCTTGTTCCGTTTTACTTTTATTTTACCTATTTATTTTGTGTTTTGACAATTTTCACAACAAACTGATATTAGAGCCCTAGGTTCTTGATTAGCTATTTGGTATCCGTTATCGAGCGTTTGGTTGATTTAACTGTCAAATCTTTTGGCTTGTGTTAGATTGACTGTCAAATTTTTTTGGGTTGTATATCTATCAAAAAAAAAAAAAAAAAAAAAAACCTTTGTGATGGGGGCAAAATTTGAGATTGAGAAATTTGATGGAAGAAATAATTTCGACCTTTGGTAAGTAAAGATGAGAGCCTTGTTAACTCACCAAGGGTTGGCCAAAGCACTCAAAAAGAGGAAGAAGTTGCCTGAAAACATGTCTGAAGAAGAAAAAGATGATATTATGGAGAAAGCTTTCAGTGTAATTTTATTGTCATTGTCTGATGTGGTGCTGTATAAGGTGTCTGATGAGAAAACTGTAGAATCATTGTGACTTAAGCTAGAAAGCTTATATATGACCAGATCCGTTTTCAACAGACTCTATTTGAAGCAGCGATTTCATGGTAACCGTTTGTCAGAAGGTAAGTCTGTTCAAGACCATGTGGATGAATTTAATAGAATTGTTATGGATTTGAAAAATATTTATGTGAAATATGATGCTGAAGATTTAGCCTTGATTTTATTGTATTTATTACCTTACTCGTATGAAAATTTTGTTGATGTTATGATTTATCAAAGGGATACACTTAGTTTGGAAGATGTTAAATCATATTTAAATTCAAAAGAATTAAAGAAAAAAGTGTCTGAAAATACGAATGAAAATCAGGCTTATGGTTTGATGGCTAGAGGCAAAGACAAATTTTTTTTATTGTGGTAATAGAAACAATTCTAGATCTAAGTCTAGAAGTAGGAAAGGAATTTGTAACTATTGCAAGAAAGAAGGGCACTGGAAAGTTGATTGTCCGAAACTCAAAGAAAAAAAAAGATACATCTATTAAATCCTCTAATTCTGGTGATACTAATGTTGTGGAAGTTTATTCTAGTGATACCAGTACTGTTTTATCAGTTGCTTTTTGTTGTTTAGACAATGCTTAGATTCTTGATTCGGGTTGTTCATACCATATGTGTCCCAACATGGAGTGGTTTGCAATAAAGCTGTCAAAATGTGTCGGCACAGCCCCTTAGGGCCCGGCTGCCTTAACATGTTGTGCCACATCGTGCTAGGCATGACCTGTTAAGGAAAAGGGAGGCGGCATGCCGGCCTGGCCCAGTGGGCCTTAACAGGCTAGCCCACTTTATTATTATTATTATTTTTTTAAGTTTAAGGTTTTTATTTTTATTTTTAAAGAATTTAAGAAAGCATTAAATTTATTTGTTATTTGGTTATAATATTACTTTTACGATTTAACATATGTATTTTTAATTGTAATTTGTTTATCTTATTTATTATTTTAGTCTAATAAAATAAAATAATTCAAAGAATAAATAAAGAGTAAAGATTAAATATGTAAGAAAATAAAAAATAAATGAAAATATGAAATGATGAATTAATTATTTATTTAATAAAAAGTGTGTCAGTGTAAGTCGGATAAAAAAAAAAAAAAAAAAGGTAAATGAATTTTATTTACTTACGTAGAATTTAGTATTACGTGATTGTCTCATTAAAAATTTTACCAAGAAAAACCCTGTGGGATAAAAACTTGGTAAAGGAAAAATAGTGCAATCGAATTATAAGTAGTCAAGTAAATGTACTGTGTACATATATAATTAAAAACTTAAAAAAAAAAAAGTGCAATCAATAACTCTTCATTCTTCATTTCTAGTCCTAGACCTGGTTACTGCCGAAATCCTCATTGACGTTTAAATTGGTGAAATTTTGAATAAGTTCTTGGTTTTCCATTTGATGTTGCATCCTCATTCGAGCATGCTCCTAATCCCAAAGGTATGTTAATACCTCCACCATCTTAAGAGACAAAGAAGTTCTTCTTGGTTTAATTATACGTCCACATGTTTTGAAAAAACAGTGAACATAGGGATAACGAGTACGTCACGTGCTAGTTGTGACAGGATCAAATATCTGTTGCTATAGTTCTTTCACCATAACAGCAGATCAAATCCCTTCGTGTTTCTGACTGAATCAAACTGAGTTTCAAAGAACCTATTGAGTTCGGCACCTCCAGTTGCAGCAGCTCGTGGAGCTTGGGATGAAGAAGAAGAACTTGGTGAGTCGCTTCTTTTTTGGTAATTGAGAATGCTCCAACTTCTCTTCAAGGAGATTGTGTCTTGTGTTTTCGATGGTTGCGTGTTAACGCCGCAAAACCTGCACTCATAAATATAAAAAACTTTGAACAATTTGGTTCTAATGTCAATAACTTGTTCGAAAAAATCTATGTCCAATTTAGAACCAATATAATCAAGAAAAGTTTCAAAACCAGATAATTTAACTAGGATCTAGTATAACACCTAAGGCATACAGGAAAGGAATTTTATACCAGTATTTTTTAAACTTGTTTTCCATGGCAACAACTGCAGTGCCTAAGATATCATCTTCTCTATAAATGTTTAACATTTCAGACATTTCTACAATCTGATGGATTGTCTGAGAAGATGTAGGGTAATAGACTCCGGAAAGAGTTAAATTGGAATCGTAAAAAACCCTTAAAAATTGAACAAAAGTCTTTGCCACATACCAATCGTCTCAGGTTAGTATTATATGGCCAATTTCGGTCATTTTCATGTTATAAAAACTTGAAATAGTTTCAACATAATCCAAACAGTTTTGCAGCATTAAGTAAGTAGAGTTTCACCTTATCGACATATCTTTTTGGAATCGTCATGGTCGTAGAGAGTTAGCTTGACAGTATATGCTGAAATATCGCAATATTGGATTAGAGTTGCTTATCCAAGAAAGGTCATCTCTGATGCGATCTATATAATCGCCTACAAACTGCATACCAGATTTTACCACTAAATTTATAATATAACATGCACATCGTTAGTGAAAGAAATAACCCCCATCTTGCGGGATATTGTTGTTAAAAAAAACTAGGCAATATAGCTAGTATTTGCCGATGCATTATCTAATGTGATAGAAATGATACGTTGAGTTATTCCATAAGTTTGTAAAACATAAACAATCACATGATAAATATTTTCTACAATAGGTTTAAAATTCATTGGACGAAAACCAAGAATTCGTTTTTTATAACTTCCAATCGGAGTCTAAATAGTGTCCTGTGACACATAAATAATCCTGTTTGGAACGTGCGTTCCAAATATCGGAAGTTAGTGTAATAGAAACATTTAGATGCTGTAATTCAGCGATCAAGTTATCTCATTTGGTCTTAAAACATTATAACAAATCACTCCTAGTGGTATTTCTAGAAACAACTTTAAGTTGGGTGTTGTATACTTTTTGGATAAATTATTCATAAAAAACATTGTCACCGAAATTTATTGATTGATTAGTTTGTGCAATGTAAACACCATGCAATCTCTAGCATACGTGGAGTCATAACGGATCTGTCTGGGTTCCGTTGTAGTTGTGTCAGGGTTGTAGTGTCTACTTATCCGTGTTTAGCCATGCATTTGTTCATATGCCTTTTCAAATGACCGGTTCCCAACCTAGTACTGCTACATAAAGCTTGACAAAACATGGAAATGAGATTAAAATTAGTCCTATTCCATCCCATGCACCAAAGACCAAACATGCCAATAAATCACGTAATTAGCACAACAGTCAACAAAAGTATTTTCCTTTCAACAAACTTTGAAAGAAATTGTGGACATGTCACATGGGCAGCACTTCTTTTCTAGAGAGAGCGTGGTTAACAACATCATTTTTAGCTTTTTCATCTTTTCTTTTTCTTCTTTGAATTCAACTAAAAATATTACATGAGTAGAAAGTTCACTTCCCATAATTCCCAAAGTCCAGCTACATTGCTTGTACTGTTGTACACAATTTCGTGAACTAGTCATCAATATAAACATTCAATTGGGTTTCATTTGTAATATAAAAGGAAAGTACAAAATTACCCTTCCTTAAATATTTTATTGATTATTTTTATAAAAATACTAAATAAAAAAAATAAGAAAAAACAAATTTTCTTTAAAAAAAAAAAAGGAAAGAAAACTTTGAGAAATCACGTGATTAGTACAACAGTCAACAAAAACATTTTCTTTTCAACAAACTTTGAAAGAAATTGTGGACATGTCACATGGGCAGTACTTCTTTTCTAGAGAGAGTGGTTAATAAGAACAACTTTTTCAGCTTTTCTTTTTCTTCTTTGAATTCGACTATAAATATTAAATATTGCATGGGTAAAAAGTTCACTTCCCATAATTCTCAAAGTTGAGCTTGTCTTTTTATTTTGACAATCCTTCCTTACATGTCCAGACTGTTCACATCTATAGGAAGTGACTTTCTTCTTGGAGTTCTCATTCTTCCTAGTTCTTACTATCAACCAAGACAGTAGAGTTATCAGAAAATTTACCTTCACTCTTCAACCTTCTTTCCTCAGAGATTAGTTTGTTTGCCATATCTCCAAAACTTATAGTTGAACTCTCATGCATCAAAATAGGCTTCATGTGCGCATAAGATGGTGGAAGATACCAGATGAGTCTTAACCCTTTATCTTCCTCATCAATTTTAACTCCAGTCGACTCTAATTTAGAAATTATCCCATTGAGCACTCTAAGATGATTGAAAATCTTCATACCTTCAGACATCTGCAGTTTGTGAAACTGCCCCTTCAGATAGAACCAGTTGCAGATGCTTTTTGCTTGATACAACTCTTCGCTTGATACAACTCTTCAAACCTCTCTCAAAGTTCTTTTGTAGAATATGTTCCATGAATATTTGCAAGAACATTCTTGGCCAGGCACAGACGAATTGCATTGGCAGCCCTCTCATCCATATCCTCCCAATCATCATCGCTCATCATAGGTTTTTCAGAACTAGTACCAACCGCTTCTTTTCCAGATTCTCTAGAGCCTTCAGATTTTTCAGGGATTGACTTGCCCTTCAACGCCTTTTGTAACCTGTATTAGATTAACAGATCCTTGACTTGAACTTGCCACAAGCCAAAATTAATCTAATTTATTTTTGTGTCTTAACAATTTCCACAAAAAATTCTAGTTTATAGATCCATAAAAATTATAAAAATAAAAATAAAAATCTAAAAGAAAATGAATTGCTCATATTACAGCTCAAGTAAGGATATAGATTCCGTATAATATCTACACATACATTGATACGTTACAAAAACAAAAAGAAATGGAAGAGTGTGTGTGTGGCGTAGTTGGGGCATATAATAGGGAGGTGAAATGTCACTGTCTCCAAAAATGAGGGGTATCTAGTGATGATGAGAATGTCGATCTGATTTTTCCAACTAGGTGGACCACTTTCCTAATAGAATCCAACTCCCGGGTGACACCGTGACAAGTGACAACTTACTCTTGTTGATTCTTTTTCATTTCAACCATTTGACTAAGAAATATGGTGGATTTATATCACTTACACTTGCAATTGTTTAGGTCGGAATAATAATAATAAAAACTTGGACGATTTCTACTAAAAAGATTGCAAGTGTTTGTGATTGGTAAGTTTCCCACGTCTATATTCATGTTGTGGGTTCGAGTCATATCTCCTAAGTCCGACACATAATCTGACCCATTAATTTCCTTAATATTGAACCGAGCTAAACAACGTCTCATTTTTAGAAAAAAGCCTCAAGTAGTCATAATCGAAACGTGTCTCTCTATAGCTTTCCCTCGCTTCTGTTTTAACTCTCTCTCATCGAGCGATCTAGTCCATTAAAAATTCTAGGGTTAGGGTTGCTGATCTCGTCTTTGATTTTCTGTTTTAAATGTTTTCTTTATGTTTTTTTTTCTTGAGTCGATTTGTTATATTATTTATTTATTTATTTTGACAGGGCTCATCAGATGCCATTTTGAGGTTGTATTCATTATTAAGGGATTCGTTGAAGGACTTCTTTAGCTAACATGTTATAATTTTTATATGTAATTTAATTTTATTTTTGTGTCAGTTTTGGATTTTTGTTAGTCTTTACTTTTTTGAGATAGTTTGTTTTTGTGTTTGAGATTTCATTTGAAATTGAAAAGAAGAAAAAGATTTGACTTTTTTATGAACTGTGGCAATGCATTGCTTTGTTTTTAAAACTAATGACTATGGATGATTGACTTTAACATTTTTATTGCGCATACCACTGAAAACATAGGCTGCAAGTATGTTTGGTTCGTTAAAAAGGTGTTTAAGATTGATAATGTTCTTATAGGCTAGTTCCAAGGTTATAAAAAATGCACCGAGGCACGCCTCAAAGGCGAAATCTGATTTTTCGCATTGAGGCTTCAATGCTTATTAATGAGGCTTTAGCCTCAATACTTATTAATGAGACTTACGCTTGGGTAGGGTGGACCACTTTCCTAATAGAATCCAACTCATGGGTGACACCGTGACAAGTGGCAACTTACTTTTGTTAATTCTTTTTCATTTCAATCATTTGACTAAGAAAATATGGTGGATTTATGTCACTTACACTTGCAATTGTTTAGGTCATAATAATAATAATAAAAACTTGGACTATTTCTACTAAAAAGATTGCAAGTGTTTGTCATTAGTAAGTCTCCCACGTCTACATCCAGGTTGTGGGTTCGAATAATGTCTCCTAAGTCCTGACCTAATCCTAAAATATTGTAATAGATTAAAAAAAAAGTGTTTAGACTTGTAGGACTAAAAAAGAGGATCAGATAAGGCCAGTTCGACACAGAATTTGACCTATTAATTTCCTTAATATTGGGCTGAACTAGATAATGTCTCATTTTTAGAAAAAGCCCAAGTAGTCATAATTGAAACGTGTCTCTCTATAGCTTTCTCGCTCTTTTGTTTTAGCGCTCTCTCATTTAGCGATCTGGTCCATTAAAATTCTAGGGTTAAGGTTACTGATCTTGTCTTTGATTTTCTATTTTGAATGTTTTATTTGTGTTTTTTTCCTGGTCGATTTGTTGTATTGATTATTTATTTATTTGTTTTGACAGGGCTCATCAGATGTCGTTTTGAGGTTGGGTTCGACTTTAAGGGATTCATTTAAGGACTTCTTTAGATAACATGTTATAATTTTTATATGTAATTTCATTTTATTTTTATGTCAATTTTTGATTTTTTTTTTTTAAATCTTTACTTTTTTGAGATAGTTTGTGTTTGAGATTTCATTTGAAATTGAAAAGAAAAAAAAAAGATTGACTTTTTTTTTTTTTTTCTGAACTGTAGTAACGCATTACTCTGTTTTTAAAACTAATGATTATGAATGATTGGCTTTAACATTTTTATTGTGCATAAACTGAAAACATAGGCTGCAAGTATGTTTGGTTTGTTAAAAAGGTGTTTAAGATTGATCTGAGACGAGCTATATAGGAATTGTGTCTGTTAGGGTGTCTAATGATAGGCCCAACTCAAATGTAATATTAGCGGATATGGAGGTGGATATTGGGGTGCATTAAAAGGATCCTGGCCTAGTGAATGATAGTGGAGCTGTGTCTTAACCAATATGGACCAAAGTCAGGAAAATGGAAATGAAAACGGTGGGCTTGGGATGAGGTGTAGAAGGATAGCAGGCTTCATCCAAACTTTAGCCTAAGTAAGTGTGGTGCGGAGAACAAGGAGATACGGGATGAGAAAAAGCAACAACGTGATTCAAGTGTGGATGGTTGCAGTACCAATCCGACTAGTGATCAAATATCGACGGGTTGGTCTCTACTAGTCTGCCGGTCGCAATGAAAACATTATATTGGAACGTTCGAGGTTTTAGGAGGTCTCGGGCGTTCCAAACCCTGATTGGATTAAGCAAGTTTACTAACCAGATGTGTTGTTCCTCATGGAGACTAAGGTGGATCATTATGTGATGGAAAAATGTTCGAGTTAAATTAGGTTTTATAGGTAAATTAGTAGTAAATTGTAGTGGAAGAAAGAGTGGTCTATACTAGTCTGCTGGGGTTGACATCAACTTGCTATCATATTCGAAGTTTCATATCGATGTCCAGGTATCAGAACAGAGGCATAATCTGTGGAGACTCACTAGCTTTTATGGCCACTCGGAATCGGCACATCGGTGTCATGCATAGACGCTACTTCGTCGTCTCCATGCTATGTCAACTCTGCCATGGTTGTGTACATGTGACTTTAATGAGATCCTTAATGATTATGAGAAATGTGGGGGATTACAACATCCGAGGATGCAAATGGAAAACTTTCATTTTGCTTTAGATGATTGTGACCTCCAAGATGTGGGGTTTACAAGACCAACTTTCACTTGGTAGAATAAAAGGGAGGGTCTAGATTTGGTCAAAGAGCGACTTGACCGATGTGTTTGCAACTTTAGATGGAGGGATATGATCACTAGTGCCATGGTTAGCCATATAAAATTTTGGAAGTCTGATCACCACCCTATCTTGTTAGATTCTTGCCCTCCACAGCCGACCGTCTCTAACACGGCTTCTGATAGGAGATGCCAATTTCAGTTTGAGGAATTTTGGGTGGAGCGGATTGAGTGTGCGGAGATTGTGCAACAGGTGTGGGTTGATTCAACTGGTAACCGTGGAATGCCAAGTCTATTGTCAAACCTACATCTTTGTACAAAGAATCTGGGTTTATGGAATATTCATAATAATATTCATAATAAAAGGGAACTTAATAGGAATATTTCAAGGATACTTGAAGACTTGCACACATCTACATTCTTGATCCATTTTGATTCTTGGCGCCATGTTCGCAAGATTGAGGGGGACTTAGATTTGTTGCTGGACCAATATGAAATATATTGGAGACATCGTTCTCGGATGACGTGGTTGAAAAATGATGACAAAAATTCTAAATATTTTCACTGGTGTGCTTCGACAAGACTTGCCCGTAATGTGATAAAAGGACCTTTATAATAGAATTGGTATTTGGAATGAGTAGCCAGATGATATAGCTGATGTTTTCATGCAGTACTTTGATGAGATCCTTTGCTCTATTTCTCCTCCACAACATGTTACGGAGATGGTTCTTGATTGCGTCCAGCCGAGCCTTTCAATTGGAAAAAAGGTATTCTTAGATGCTCTTTTTAGTCAAATGAGGTTAAACAGGCCGTGTTTGACATTTTTCTAATTAAGGCCCTAAAAATTGACGGTCTCCCAGCGCTTTTTCATTAAAAAATTCTCACTAATTGTGGGTTCTAAGGTTACAGAGGCATGTCTCGGAGTTTTGAATATTGGTCTCGGATTGGAGGATGTTAATGAGATCTTTGTTATCCTCATTCCTAAGACTCAGCGAGTTGAACGTATGTTCGACTTTCGTCCCATCAGCCTATATAATATGATCTATAAGGTGGTGGCTAAAACTCTTGCTAATAGGTTCCGAGCAGTGCTTGATAAGGTGATTGGTGATACTCAAAGTGCTTTTATCCATGGATGATTGATTTATGATAATGCCATAGTCAGGTTTGAGTGTATGCATGCGTTAAAGAGGAGAAAAAATGGAAAAAAAAAAGTGTTTTGGCTCTTAAACTTGATATGTCCAAAGCATATAAGTGGGTGGAGTGGGACTTCATTTCGGGTATGATGGGGAAGCTAGGCTTTTCGAATGGTTGGATTGATTGCATTATGAGGTGTTTTACGTCTATGTCTTTCTCTTTTTTGATAAACGGGAAAGTGTGTGGATCAATCAAACCGTTCAGAGGTTTGCGTCAGGGGGACCCCTTATCACCCTATATTTTCCTAATCTGTGCGGAAAGGCTCTTTCGATTGATTTTCAAGGTGGAAAAGGATAGGGAATTGAAGGATTTTTGTTGTAATACGGGGGTTTGAAATTTTGGCATTTATTTTATACGGACGATAGTGTGAATTTTACAAAGGCTGCTGAGAAAGATTGTCGATCCATAAAATGAATCCTTAACTACTACACAAAAGCTTCTGGTTAACTTGTGAACTTTTAGAAATCCGATCTTTGTGTGAGTAAAGGGGTGTCTAGACAACGTGTAAAGGTCGTGGCTAGTATCCTTGATGTGCAGCTGGTGGGGTGTTACGAGCACGACCTTGGTTTACCAAGCTTTGCGAGCAAAAATAAGAAGGAACTTTTTACTAGTATCAGAAATCGGGTGTAGGACAAGGTTAAATGTTGGCATAATAAAAAATTTTCATCTAAGGGAAAGGAGATTCTGCTTAAAGCAGTGGTTCAATCAATCTCGACATATTCTATGTCATTATTCCGTTTACCAATGTCTTGGTGCGTGATTTACATAGGCTTAGCGCTCATTTTTGGTGGGGATCAGATGAAGAGAAACGTAAAATGCATTGGGATTTTAGGCGGAACTTGTGCTGTAGCAAAGATGAGGGCGGCTTGGGGTTATGTGCTCTTGCTATGTTTAATAAAGCTATGTTAGTCAAGCAGTGTTGGAGGCTTGTTCGAAGACCTGAATCTCTGTAGCAAATTTTTTGAAACACTGCTATTTCCAAGACACGCTTGTTTTGCAAGCCAAATGTGATTCTTCTCGCTCTTATTTGTGGAGGAGTCTTGTGTGGGGCATGGAACTTCTTGAGGCTGGTGTGAGGTGGCGGATTGGGTTTGGTGAATCGGTTTCAATTTACAATGATAGAAGGATCCCAAGAGTGTCTACTTTTAAGGTTTTTCCACTCTTGTTTTAGGGTCTAATGAGAAGGTTAAAGACCTGAAAACATCTACCGACTTATGGAATGAAACTTTGATCCGTGAATCTTTCTTCCCAGAAGATGCAGACAGTATTCTTAGCATCCCTTGCTCGTCTTCTTTCCAACGGGACTCTCTCACTTGGCACTTTGACAAACTGGGCAATTATTTGGTTAAAAGTGGGTATCATTTTAGCTGATCTCCGTCTTCTCCTCCAAGTGGTTTGGGTTTGGGTTTGAGCTTGTTGGAATCGTGGTGGAAAATTCTTTGGCGGCTGAAAATCCAGCTAAAGTGAAGATGCATATCTAAAAGGCTTGTAATGATTGGTTACCGGTTATGGTTAACCTTTCTAGACGTGGGATGAGGGTTGAACCATGGTGTTTGATGTGTAAAAATCAATATTAATCAACATGGCATGCCTTGTAGGGTTCCACACAGCTTAAATGGGTAAGATTGTCGTTTCCAGGCCCAAAGGATTTGCATATTACCTCGCACCTTTCCTTCATTGACTTCTTAATTTCTTGTAAGAATCATATGCAGCGTGACGAATTTGAGTTTCTTTGCATGGTGTTTTGGTGCATTTGGTTTCATTGGAATAGTCGGGTTCATAATACTTCTGAGATTGGTGTTGATGATATTAGAAATTGGGCAGATGTTTACCTTTCAGATTTTCGGGATGCTAATATAGTGGTGAAAGATCCTATGCCTTTGAATCAACTTGATGATTGTGTGGAAACTGCTTGTTGTTGGCCTCTTTAAGATCAATACCGATTCTGCTATCAGTGTCTCGAATAAAAAAGTGGCTTCTGGTGTTATTATCCTTGATAGCTCAGGGGTGGTCATGGTTGCTTGTGCCTAGGTTACTTTGACTACTCTTAACCCTCTCACTGCAGAGGCTTTGGCTTTTTGTAATGGTCTCCAACTTGCTAAGGACTCTGCTTTATGGCCTTGTGTCATTGAATCTGATGCTCAAGTGGTGGTTAATATTTTGAACTCTAAAGCTATCCCCCATTCTGATGTAGGCATGATCATCTGTGATATTTTCTTTCTCTTGGAAGCTTTTCCCTCTTATACGGTTAGCTTTGTTTTTAGCAAGGCCAATATGGTTGCCCATTCTCTTGCCAAGCTTGGCTTGTCCCTTGAGTTTGATAGGTTTTGGCTGGAAGAGGTCCCACCTTCTGTGGTTCCTATTGTTTTGGCTCATGCCCAAAGCAGTTGTAATCCTTCTTTGCTTTAATGAATTTTCCCATTTTCAAAAAAAGAAAAAAGGAAAAAGAAAAAGATTGATAATGTTCTTAATAGGCTAGTTCCAAGAGATGAAATCTGATTTTTCGCGCCTCAATGCTTGTTAATGAGGCTTACGCCGAGGGACAGAGTTATGATTATGTTCCACGGGGGACACCGTGAAATAATGAGTTAAATTGACATATATCTTAGAAGTTGTGTCAAACAAAATATTAATTAAAAAATATTGTTGTTTATATTTTAGAACATCAATTTTTTTTATTAATTTTAAAAATGAATAATAGTTTTTTTATTGAAATAAATTATCTTAATTTGTGCATTTATGAAAAACATTTAAAATGATCTATTTTTAATATTACATAAATTCGGTGTTTTTTGGGGGAAGGGAAGGACTCGAACTTACGACCTTGTAGCGTATGTATGAGAGGTATACCACCAGACCAAGCTCATATTGTCCATTTAAAATGATCATTGAATATGATGAAAACATAATAAAAATAAGAAAAATGCTAGATATTTCAACTCACATATTAATTTGTAACTTAGACAATTTTATTCATATAAATGTGACGAGTGAAATAAATGATAATATATATATATATATATATATATATGAATCCATTTTTCAATCGACACACATAGTTGAGGGTATGTCTAACATTACTCTAAAAACCATATAGACTAAAATATATATATGTATCCATTTTTCAATCGACACATATAGTTGAGGGTATGTCTAACATTACTCTAAAAACCATATAGACTAAAATTTACAGCTAATAATTCAAGATTCAATAATGAGTTGAGATCCTCTCATTGATCCTTGTTTTTCCTTTGCATTTTTCAAGTGTAATTCAAATATCAAGTTGCATGAGAAAGAAAAAAGTGAACCAATCCTGACCATGTATGTTGTATTTTGCTTAGGTGTCATTGGATTATGGAAAGTCAATGAAAAACAAGTCAAAGAGAGGATCTTAATCCTTCAATAATCGTGTTTACGAGTTAGAAAACAAATTGAAATTTAAACTGTACTTTGAATATTTTTCTAATATCCAAAAACTATTCTAATAGTATATTTAGAATCAAATATATATTATCCACATGATTAAGAGAAAATCATTAATATTGTAATTTATAAAAAAAAAAAATTAAAAAATTTTTATATGAAATAAGGGTAAAAATATAAAAGTTCTAAAACTTAGGAGAAAATTTTATAAAATTGTACAACTTCAGAGGGGGCAATGACCCCCTCTCGTCATAAGGTGGCTCCGTCTGTGCTTACACCTCACTACCCACCTGGCCGTCTCAGAGGTATAATGAGGCTTTCGGCCTCAATTTTAGTATATTTTCTATTGGATTTGAATAGTTTTGAAGGCCCAGCCCATTGAGAATTATAACCGATGGGTTTTAAATTTTATTTCAAGCCCAAATAAGAGGGCCCATCGGTCCAAAAAAAAAACCCATTGTGTTAGGGTTTTTTCTCCCTAGAATTTCATCTTTTCTCTTGTGTGCTCTGCTGCTGCTGTTCTTCTGCACGACCAGGTACTTCCTTCTTTCTTCTTTCTCTCTCCTTGTTCTTCGTTTTTTATTTTTTATTTTTTATTATTGTTCTTCACTTCTTCTGATTTGCCTATGTTTTTGTTTAAGCAAACTGTTTCTTCATTCTGATTTGCCTATTTTCATTATCTTGTCCGATTATGAATGTTGTGATACATGTAATGATCCGTCTGTTTGTGATTTACAGATCGATATCGCTGTAAAGATAAGAATGGAATTAACAGACAAAGCAGTTGGATTTCTATTGTCTTTTATCAGCTTATCTATATTTACCTATTATACGTTTTGGGTCATCATTCTGGTTAGTAACTTGGTATCATCAAACATTTTCCCCAAAATCATTAATAGTATTTCATTTTTAATAAACAGTGTATTGTTTATTTTCAGCCATTTGTAGACAGTAATCACTTCATCCACCAATATTTCCTACCCCATGAATATGCAATATTCATACCTGTATTTGCCGGCGTGGTTCTTCTCTGCTTCCTATGCATATTTATTGGGTTTGTAAAGCTCAAATCCAAAAAGAAGAAGGCTTGATGACCAAACTTATATGATGAATTTCATCGCTTCAAACTATCTTCAAAGTCTTACATTTTTGTTTTTCATACTTGTATTTTGGACCGAACTTCTGGTATAGAGCAATGAGGTGCCATTTAAATATAATATAAGTCTTTTTTTTTTTTTTTTTTTTTTTAACTTATGTGTGTGTGAATCACTATGCATTGAATTGGAGCATTTCACAAATTTTAAAATCTTAATTCTTAAGTTTATTGTAAACATTGATTTGGAGTATTTCACATATTATCTAGCAGTTGCTGCAGCAGCTGTAGTAGGTATAGTAGTAGTAAAATAGTAACATTTACAATATTATTTTCATAATAAATTGATTAAAATGCTAAATAAAAGTAAATATTATATAAACTTAATTGAATAAAAAAAATAATATTATTGTTATAGTAGAATAATTCTCCTAGAAAGTATTTAAGTTAATTAAAATATAGACAAATTATTAAATATTCTTGAAATTCGGTACATAAATAATAATGAATTTAATGAAAGAAATCATTTGTATATTAATTATCATTTAAGAAAGGAAAATATCATACTCCAAATAATTTTTTATGATATCATTTTTTATTCTAGAATTATATTAATTTTATCATTTACCAAAAATACACTTAATATAATCTAGAGCAAATTACACCACACTGGGCAAAATGCATAAAATAAAAATAATAATAAGAAGAAGAAATTCAGAAAAAAAGTTTTATTTTTTTTTCTTCTTGAAAACAAGTAAAAAATAATAATTTTGATCAAGCCTAGTATTACATAAAATAAGCTTAAAAGAAGAGAGAGAGAGCATAGAATTGGTGAGGAAATGATAGTGTTTGGCCGTTAAGTCTTGCGTAGTGTATTAGAAACAAAAAATCCCAAAAAAATAGCAAGAAAAGCAGCAGTGGCTGTTGATAAGAATCAAGATGAGAGAAATAATAGTTAGTAAATCTCCAAAAATAGGAAACCAATCCCACCCCTTCTAACGCCTTGTTCGATCTTTCTGGCTGCTTTACCTCCTCTTTGACTCTGCTCTATGTTCTCAACGTTGACTGATCAATCTTTGTCACTAGACATGTTGAAATCTTGTGTATATGAATATACTACTACTCCTACTATTGTTTGTTGATCATCATACAAGTATATATGGCGGTGTCTCCAAATAGAGCCGATGATGATGATCATGATCTGGGTAGACAAAGCTCTGTTCATAATAATCTCACCCTTGATCAGGTTGAGAGCCAGCTCATAAATAATACAGGCAAGCCTTTGAATGCAATGAATTTTGATGAGTTGCTGAAAAATGTCATCTCTTTTGATCAAGAAACTCATCATCAGCTGCTGCAGAACCCTACTAATTCTTCTTCGTCTTCCTCGTCGTCCCCTCCTCCTCCTCCTCCTCCTTGGGAAACATTGATCTGAACAGAACGTCGTTGAGCAAGAAAACCATTGATGAAGTCTGGAAGGAGATTGCGCATCATGAGCGTGTCAATGAAGTTGATAAACGGCCACTTGGAGAGACAACGCTGGAGGATTTTCTAATGCGGGCTGGTGTTATCAATCTAGATGCCGATCAAGATCATCAAAATCATCATTTGCCATTCATGGATATTGATCCAATGGTTGTGGTGTCCCAACAGGAAAATTGGTTGCAGTACCAAATGACACCAGCTGCTCAACAGCAGCATCAAATGACACTCATTAATACTAATTTTAATGACAACCCTGTTGCAGATAATATTGGATACTCAGACAACAACCAACTGGCTATGTCTATGTCAATGCCAATGCCAACGCCAACGCCAGCATTATCCCAATCTAAGGCCGTGGGGCAGAAGCGCCGGTATTCAGATGAGATGATGGAGAAGACTATTGAGAGGAGGCAGAAGAGGATGATCAAGAACCGCGAATCCGCTGCCAGGTCAAGGGCAAGGAAGCAGGTAATTAATTATAGACCTTATTTGCTTAATTAGTTATGTGTTTATATACAATTCTAGTTTATTGGATTCTGTTTGTCTTGTTGATTATTGAAGGCTTATACCAATCAATTGGAGCTTGAAGTTTTACAGCTGAGGAAAACAAATGGGTGGCTCAAAAAGCAAAAGGTTTGTGTAATTAACTAATTATTATTATTATCAGTGACAGACTAAGAATTTCTTCAACAATCATTAATTGCCTGCAATTTTCATATTCATGTTGTAGATGATCATTCTTTGTTGTTTTAGCAGGAAGTGGAGATGCTCTTGAGCTCCTATCCAATTCTCCAATCCAGATATCAATTGAGACGAACCAGCTCAGCTCAACTCTAGCTACCTTCTGTTTATATCTTCAATTTTTTATTATTTTTGTTTATTGTTTTTGTAGATGATGAGCACAAAAAATTTTGGTTTGCATTTTGAGCTTTATTTTATATTAGAGGCTTTGTTAGTTGTTGGAGGTTGGAGATTATGATATTGATCATGTACTGTTGTACTGGACTACTGGCTGCTGAGTTCGGTAGGAAGCCGCCCAACCATTATATCCTTTTTGTTAAAAAGGAAAGACAAACAAAAATAAAAGGAACACTACGGTATAAATTAATAAAGTTAAGTCCTTATAAAAATTAATTAATCAAACTTTATAAAATTTATTAATTAAAAGAGATATTTATTTATTTATCTATTTTTGAAATATTAGAAGTATTACAATAAATTTTGTCCGGACATACCGAAATCAAACCGTACATATATGTATTGGATATATACTCTCGTAATGTAAGATATTTACTCCTACAAAAGAAAACTCCTCGCGTGCAAATGAGATATTAATTAATCAATAATCAATAAGTTTTTTTAATTTTTTTTAATTTTTTAATACAATGGTTCCATCTTAATTAAGTGAAAAACAACCGCTCAATAATCTTTTTCAATCAACTATCACAAACTAGGGGTAAAACAGTCATTTCAATGAGTTTTACTACTAGTTTTTTGGTTGGAGGGATCATTTTGATGTTTTTTTTTTTTCAACCAGATAGACTAATCCACATTTAGGAACCAAATTGTATATCCAATTTTCTTCTCACAATCCAGTTTTTTCTTTCCAACATCCTTTTCTAAATACACTTCATTTTAAAAACTTGAGTTAAAAAAAATCCTAAAGTCACTTCATATTTTTTCAAAATTATCCGGTTTGCTTTTTGACACTCCTTTTTATAACATTTCATCATAAAAACATAAATATATATATTTTTTTATATAAAAAATCATTTTGTTTCAAAATTATCTTTTTTTCATTGAATTTTGAAACTAGTAATTTATTTATTTTTTCTTCATTTGTTTGTTGTTTCAAAATTTTAAGTCATTGCAAAAATAAATTTGCAATTTTTTTTAATTGTTAGTTTATGCAAAAGAAATCTACAAAAATCAAAACTTTTTAAAAAATTGTTATTATAAATCATTCTCATCACTTTAAACACAAATAGAACTTTAATAATAATGAAAAAAATGTTTTAGGGTTTATGTAAGGCAAAAAATAAAATAAAAAATAAAACAACTTTGGAAATCAAAATTGTGTTGTAATATATTTAGAATTTCTTTATACTTTTTAGTAATTTTAATTATGATTAAATTGTCATATATTAAAAAATAATTAATTAAAAGGGTGTAAAAAGATATTCAGTAGATTATTAAAAGCATCAATCATTTATTTAACCAAATGAGCTAATCGAATCCACATATATCAACTAATAAAGTGATATTTTCTAAAAACTTAGGGACCAAACTGTATATCCACACAAATAAAATTAAATAAAAGAACGCTAGTTTTACATCTATTAATAATTAATTATATATTATTCACATACAAACCCATTTAGATAATTAGATCATATTTATGTACAAGCAAACATGACAATTTGCAGATATTTTACAAGTCAATCTTCTTGCTCTCGACACGCCTTTGCTTCAAGCGTATTCTTCTGGCAACCTATCATCTAAAACACAAATAAAAACTTAATCAATCCAAAGATTTGGTGGAAAAAAATATAAGGAAAAGAAGATGCATAAGAATGCTCAAACAAAAACTAAACAAATGATATCAAAACTTTGCTATAAGAGAAAAGTCGTGTGCATTCATCTACATTAAAAAGACAAGAATTTAGGAGAGGCCATAAGGTTAAATACTTCCATTCAATTAGGAGAAAGATTTTACTGATTCGAGATGCAAATTCAACCATGTTTCGCACAATTTTGACTATGAAAATAATAATAGTGATAAGTAGACATAGATACGTAATAATCGAATGGCTTCCGTCAGTTTATCATGTGATGATGACAAAACAACAAAATCCCTAAAAACATGGCTCTTTAAGTCTATCCTGCATCTACAGTGACCATAAATGCAAAACTGACATTATATCTACAAGAAGAGAAGTAAACAATCTACTTGAAGAACATGCTCCAAGTTCTCTTTTTCATCCATACTTGTTCATGTACTTGCTCAAAGCAGGACATCCAGCGAAACAGTGGCTACAAGCCAGTGTTTTGCATTGGTTAAAGGCTTAAAGCTATATAATTGACTATAAAAATTCCAACATTCTTTCATAATTTGTTTTCATCAAACAAAATCTTTATTAACAAAAAGAAGTCAACCACCAATCCACTAAGGAATTTTACAAACCAAAAGAAAGATCACCAAACATGTACAAAAAAGAAAAAGATATTTTGGTGTGTGATGTGTAAAAGAAATGAGGAGACTAATAACCATCTCTTTCTCCATTGTCATGTTGCCTATAATTTGTGGACTCAGTTGTGCAAGGAGTTGAAAATTGTTTGGGCTACACCGTACTCATGGAATGTTCTTCTCGTGGAAAATTGTTTTGCTTTGGTAAAAAGAAAAAAAGGCAAAGTCTTGTGAAGATGTGTGGCCATGAGTCTCCTTTGGGTGATATGGCAAGAAATAAATAACCAGATCTTTCAAGGTAAAAAGGAAGAAGACTACCTGTATCTGTGGGAAAGAACTAGATTTAACGTCTTTGTGGGTTTCAGTGACAAAGGTATTCAAGGATTACTTCCTTTTTCTTTATCCACCTCAACTGGGCAGGAGCAATGTTGTAATTTTATATTTCTTTTATGGGTGATTTTGGTTTTTGGGGGTGGCTGTAAATAATTTCAGTTTTGAAGATTGGTTAGACATCCTTTTATACTAGAGATGCAGTGGTGGAGGTTGCAACTTCATATTGAAGATGTATTGCCAAGGATGTGTATGCTTGAGACTTATTTATGTAATTGTGTTTGTGCATGTGTAGAACAATCGTACGAAGTATGATAGTGAACCAGAAGTATGATATAAGACGTGCAGTGTTGGAGGGTGCAACTCCATCATGAGGATGTTTTGTTGAGGATGTATATGCTTGTGCATGTGTAGAACAACCATAGGAAGTATGATAGTGACCTGAAGTTACTATTAAGATGTTTTAAGTATGATAGAGACACAGGTTCTTCTGAAGATGTTTGAAGTAAATCAAGGTTGATTATTTTTCATGGTTGTTTTGGGATAGCAAAAGATTGCTATGTTCATTATTGCCAAAACAACTTTGTAAAAAAGGAATTGTGTTTGTGTATGTACTTACAAAAGGAAGACTGATAGCACCAGGTCATTTCTTTGTGGCATCAATAAACATGGCTCGAGTCCAATGTTCAACATCCTCAGTTTGTGATGGCGGGGGAGGAAAAGTGGGATGCTCCACAAGATCCCATCCATCAATAAGGCTTTCATTCTTTCCAATATCTGACATCTCAGTTGCATAAAGGAAACTGGCTGCTGAACTGGGAAGATTGTTATCACTAAAGTTTTTCTGTGAGGCAAATAAATAATATAAAAATCAATTAAGAGTTTCACATGTGAAACCCAATTTCATATATACCCTAGATGTTAGCCACCCTGAGGCAAAATATATAATATAAAAATCAATTAAGATTTTCAAAGATGCAAAAATGCATCTGAAACCCAATCTAATATTATCCTAAATGACAGCTGTCCAGGGTATAAGAACTATAGGTGCAATGAAAAAGATATACCAATGTGGGGCAGTGATCTTCTGTATCAAAGCCAAAATGGAGACTAGAAGAGATCAAGCCATGCCACCAGATTTTCATTGAAATGGTACACTTCTTTTCTCTCCCTCCCTGCCTCCTCCCTTTCTCATTAAATCTTTTAATAAAAAATGCATATATGGACACATCATGGTATGTCATTTCATGATTTTAACAAGCTGCTAGTGTATTGGAAGTTAAGGCTTTATAGTTTATACAGAGTGGAAACAATCAAGCACAGAAGGGTGTCACAGTTGATTTATTTATAAGTCTTCACCTTGCCAAAAACCAATAAATGGATTGTGCCCTAACTATACAGTTTGTATTTTTTAGCAACAACAATGAAACGAAAAATGATGCTAATTGTATACTTTGTATGTAGTAGCCACCTTGCATTATCCAAAGAAAACAGAAAGGAAAACCCCAAACAAAAAAACAGGAGGATATTAATTAGGTTACCCACAAAAACAGTTCAAAATCATTCTTAAAATTAAAATCAAGTTCCAAATTTATACCGTTATCGAAAGCATGTGTGCACTCTCCAGTAAAGTGGTAGATGAAATTCCAGAATTCATATTCCATACAGATTTGTTCAATTGTTGAACTTGCTTGCATGACCTGAAATCAAAAGATAGTGTCATGCATAAGCAAATTATCCATCACACCTACAAGTACAAGCAGTACTTTACTGGACAAGAAAAATGTTAATATAGTGCATCATCCATGACACTGTTAAAAGATTCTCCCAAACAAATTAGCATTAGAATGGCTTTCTTATAAGCAATCAAAAAGAGTGTAGAGATTCTAATCATCAACAATTCAACATAAATTATACAAGGCTAGATTACAGAATTTTTCTTGCTTGAGGAACCTTCACAACTTTATCTTCAGATTCATTCTTTCATTTCTGAATAATTCCTTCTCACCCTTCCAATCAGCAACAATCAATTGTTAAAAGAACATAAAGACATGAAAGAGAAATATATTGTCTGATAATGTTTTCTGAAAATGCAAAATTTAGATGGGATTCATTTAATCAAGATCGCATATAAATTCTAAGTAATATGGTGCTCCCACAACTTCATGCCATGTATGTGCAGGTTGCTCGAAGCCAATATTAAAAAATAAGGAAACATTTCAATTGTGCAAGAGCACTGGTTTAGCACATTCAATATATCAGAAACCACTAAACCAAAGAGCTTAAACTGTTAGAAATAAACCTAACAATATATCCACACTCACACACCCCTCACGTACAAGACCACCTTGCCAAGTAGCTCAAGCCCAAACACAAACATATAACAAATGCAAATATAATCATGTGGGGGAACTTGAACTTAGACACTCTTGGTAAAATTAGTTCTGTTACCATGTAAGTAGTCACTCACTCAAAAGTTTAAGCTATTAGGAAAAAAATCAAATAATAATATTTAAGCACTCTAACATAAGTTATGGATGCTACTAATCTACGAGTGAAGGAAAAAGCTCATTCAAATTGTTGACTACTGATAGAAACCTCTCCAATTAGAGATTAAAAATTAACAAGCACTCTAACAAGTTATGGATGCTACTAATCTATGAGGGAAGAAACAAGTCATTCAAATTGTTGACTGCCGATAGAAACTTCTCCGGTTAGAGAAATTAAAAATCAACAAGCACTCTAACATAAGTTATGAATGCTACTAATCTATGAGGGAAGGAAAAAGCTCATTCAAATTGTTGACCGCTGATAGAAACCTCTCGGTTAGAGAAATTAAAACCAATAGTTGGGTAATGCTAGAACTTAAAGAAACAGAACAGAACAATGAATTTTCAAATCCCAAAGATACCCATCAACTAGTTTTAAGCCCTATAACGATGATTAATGCTGTAAGGAAAATATTCACTCACAAATTCAAAGTATCATCCAAAAAGATTTTTATAATTGGATCTTGCATACAGTACTAAACTTGCTCACTGTTATACTAAATTTAGCACATGGTGGAAAGGAAAAGTGGAACATGTACCTCGAACACGCCATTTTCAAGGAAAAAACACGCCATTTTCAAGGAAAAAACAGATCGAACTTCCTTAGATGAAGATAGTGTTGCCAATAATTTCGCAAATGCTTCAAAAGTTGATGCCTCAGAGGGAACATCTAAACATAGCGAGTTATAACAGTAAGCTGTTATGCATGCCACACTTTTCTTCAGAAGAGAAATCCCTTTCTGTAGATCCTTATGTGTTTCAACAGAATGTGGAGATGCAGAAGAATAACTGAAGCTGCTACTTCTTGAAGAATCCAGGTGGGGCTTTCTCTCAGATTCCATTGAAGCAACACCAAAATTACTTGAGCTTCTATCACTCCAAGAGTTTTCTCCACTAGACGAACAATAATTTTGGCGAGGAATGAAAAGGGGATACTCATTGCTGCATAACACAAATTATATTCAGTCCTAAAATCTGATATAACTAAGTTAGCCCCATCAAATTACATTCCCAGACACAATACCTTCGAGAAGATGGGCGTGCATCCCAATAGGAATCTCTTTGCCATATTCGAGAGGAAGAACCCTGAGATAATATTATAATATAAATACAACAAGAATTAGACCCCCAAAAAAAATCTCAAATACAGCAACAAGTGCAAACAGCATATAACAATGGATTTTTCTTCAAAGAAAATCAAATTTAAAGGTAGCCAAAGAAATATCAGCACAGAAGACCACAAAGAATTTAGAATGTAAATATTAGATTAAAAAGAATAAATGCTTGCCAGCATGTTCATGTCCTGAGTTGTTATTCATCCAAAGTTCCAAACACATTATAAGACAAAATCAAAATCTATCTTATCAGCTATACATTCTGATGTATATTTTCAGAATGTTGCAATAGATTGCACAAGTAAAAAAGAGATTATTTGAAAAACACTTGCAAAAATAATTCAGACAGAACTTAAAAGATGCTCTGAAGAAACTTTTAAAGCATGTTTGTACAAAGGTTATGTGCTATAACATATTGCCTAAGACAAAAGCATCTCTAACCACGAGCTGTGGTGCGGTTGGTCACCGCACTCCCAGTGGGGCGAATGGTTCGGGCTCTACCTGAGTTCGAACCCCACCGGAAGCACCTCGTGGCCAGGCTTTACTGACCTCTCGGCCGAAGCGGGGATTAGTCCCACTCGTTAACGATCGGTTGTTAATCAGAGTGAGGGATACCTCGTGGTCTAACAAGAAAAAAAGCATCTCTTATCCTAAATCATCAATTGCACTTTTAATCCCCCTAAAAATTGTCCATGGGGTCCCTGAATTCTTAAAAAAAAAAACTCAGCAATTCAAAGTAACCGTGGTGTTGAAGGAATCTTTTTGCCATTATATAGAAGAAGCATCAGTGCTTACCGCAAAACCTGAGTTATGGAGGACTGGAACTGCCAAGTTTTGAACAATGAGATTTAGAAGTTGCACCATATATCTGTTTCCAACCATAGGGATAACTGATTAGTGTCAAACAGAAGAATATCCAAGCATATCAACCAACTGACCAGAGTTTTCAAAATAACAATAATGCAAAACAGGAAACTCGAGACATTTTGCTAGGTAGTTATCCCCAAGAAATTAAAACTGAAACATTGTAGGAGCAAACCACAAAGTGACTGCTTGACCAAATACAGTATACATTATTATTCCTATAATTATTAATCAGGATATGAACAGACAAACACAAATTTGGATTAATATACATGCACATATCATTTTGTGAAACAAGGAAAAAGGTTTTACCCCAACGAGGCAGCAAGCTCTTCCGATGGAACGGAGTGTGGATCAAGTCCCCTTGGTAATCGTGCACCACAGATCTGATCATATTGTCCATTGGACCCATCTCTTCTCTCACCATCTACATTCACCTGAAGAAACAAAATATACATCTTATTTGAAAGCACCATAATTAACAACCCAAAAGGTTGGTGTCAATATTCTCGAAAGAATTGAGGTACATTAGGACCCACTTTGAGAACAGAGATTACAATATAAGATTAAAATGATTACAAACACACATACCCAAAAAGGAGAGATATATCTAAGAAATTAAATCAATTTCGGACTAAATACGAAGAGTAAAACAAACAACTAATTATTTTTAGAGGGAAACTTGTGGCCCAAAATACTAAATCATAAGGCAGAGTAAAATCTAAGTTTTCCTAGAATTATCTCTGAAGCAGTTCTTCAATATTTTACTGCAAGAACCCCTTAAGGTCACCTCCATCACAGGAAAGAAAAAAGACCAGAAATATTGCACATTTGTTCATCTTTAATGAGCCATATTACAAAAACTTCTACAAGTTCTTATATTTATACTGTCCAGTGTGTTTATCTTCAGACCCTTTCTTCCATTCAGTCAGATATTACATCCTACTGCAGAATCCGAGACCCTTTCTTTCACCATTTAACAGCACCAATCTCATTCTATATTTAACACGCAACAATATCCAAAAATATACTAGGTGCAGGGGGGGAGCATATCTGCATAAATTTAGTAAAGAAAACTTGAAATATTTTTTAATCATTTACAGTTACCACCTAAAAGCCTTGGCTTTTAACCAGGTACGCCTCTAGTGTATTTTTGCATCTCAATTGGTTCGCTGTACATCTCATGTGACTAGTCTTTAATTTTATTGCTTACTCATAATGAAAAAACATACAATTTATTCTTCGGCTATATTGGAATCAAATGGTGTTGGGAACCAACCTTCTTTCTATATATGTTCAATTTCATTTATGTTTAACCCATCTATTTTGAAACTGAATGTCAGCTATGTTTCTTTGCATCCCAGTATATTTTAAAATCTCAGAATTGTATATCTACATTTAAAATACTTTTATTTAAACTAAAAGAAGTCAAATCCCTAGCTTCATGAACCTCAACTTATGCAGTTATGCCTTCACATATACATCAACAATGTGGGTCTTAAAGAATCAAAAGTTTTGAATAGCAAAGGTTTTTTTTAGCAGCTGACTAAATATGGCTTTGTTAAAATCACATAAATGAACTTAGTAACTTACTAGTCACTTAAAGAAATAAACTAACATTCATGCTTGAAGTCCTTACCCGACGTTGGGGGAACAATTTGCATATCTGTTTTATAACCACTGACTGTTTATGAAGAAGTTCCGAGACAATTGCCATCTGCAATTTCAAGAATGTATTAAACAACTTATATGGGGTTTGGGTTATAATAGGACATTATATATATATATATATAAGATATAAAGAAGACAATTACATGGACATCCACCAAAAGAATATAAGTAGAACATAGATATTCACCCTATTGAAGTAGAATATCACAAACAAACATTGATTTGTCACATCCTCCAACTAAGATGTAATTAAGAGATAATGAACAAAATAATATCAACAGCATAAAGTAATTTGGACGGTATGCCGTATGCCTCACATGTCCCAAGCTCTGAGTGCAAACAAGGTTAGGGTAGAACTTCTCCAATTGTTCCCTCCGATTCTTTTCCAACTGCAAAGAGAAAATGGATACATAAAACATCTTCATTTTATACTGAGAACAAAATCCAACCCCATATAGTATCGTAATCATTTTACAACTCAACCCAATTATGACTAAAATTAAACATAAAAGCATGGACATCATTCATACCATGGAACGAGCTGATTCAAGGACCATATACTTGACTTTCAGATCATAAGATGTCCTCTCAATCTTCGAAGTCCCTGTAAACAACAAAACAAAACATAATTTGGTCTGTAAAACGAAATAAAGCCAAAGAGAAACAGCTTTTGACCTATATTCCAGTAGACAGTAATAAAGAAGCAAGCCAGCCAACCTTGCAAGAGTTGGTCTTTACTGCGACGGAGCTTCTCCCTCAAATTGGCAAGCTTCTCATTCTGAAGGACTCTCCAATTTAGCTGATCATCTGCCTTCCCCTAATCAATATCATTCACGAACAACATTAAACTAACCATAACATATTACATATAACTGCACGCAAAGCACAAATCAAAATCAAACCTTAGCGACAAGAACTTCACTCAATCTCAAATACAAAGCATCACGACGACTTTTTACTGATTTCAGCAAAGTATTGCACTCATTCAATCTACACGTTATCAACGAAAAGAAAGCAAGCGAAAATCAACAAAAGCATGTAAAATAAGCTTAATTGTTAAGGAATATTAATTCAATTAAACAAATAATACCTGTAATTGACACAAACTGCACAAATAGAAGCGCGATTCGAATTCTCGCAAATGGCGCAGCAGCTGCTTCTTCTGTTCATCTTCTGCTTTATCATTAACAAACCAATCAATTATTCCTACTTTTAATCGCTCCATAAATTTGAATGGAAGTGAAAGACTTGATATATTTTTTTCAAAGATAATTTACCGAGAGTGCAAAGAAGTGAGGCCGGAGCTGAAACCGACGGTGGAAGATCACCGGAAAATCATGATATAACCGGAAGAAGTGGAATCGAGAAGTGGTTTCCTACACACAAAAAAAAAAAAAAAAGAAGAAGAAGAAGAAGAAAAAAAAAAAAAAAAGAAAAAAAAATGGGGAAGAAGTGGAATCGAGATGGGCTTACTTACGTATAAGAAAATATGCCAAGGTGTAAAAGGAAATAAACTTATATGGTTTGTGTCATATAATTATTATTATTATTTTTTTTTGGTTGTTGTTGTTGTTGCGGTGTTCCTTTCTTCTTTTTCTTCCTTCCTTCTTTGAAAAAGTTCTATAAAATTGGTGACGAAATGAGGTTGATTCGATGAAAATGAAGGTTGATTCGATGAAAAGGAAGCATGGACACTCCTCCTGGGACATATAGCCCATGTTAGGCACGAATCTATGGTCAACACTCGTCGGACTTGGCTAGATGTCTGGATACGTATCCGATACCTCAAAAACCATGTCTGTTAACTTATTCAAAAGTCAAGGGTGCGACTTTTCGAAAGTCAAGGGAGAAGACACACAGAGGATACGGCAGAGACATGTGAAAGATATGGCAGGACACACTAAGGCTACTGCTAGGACACGCGGAGGACACGAGAAGGCAGTTTTACAATTATTTTAAAAAAAACGGGGTCAAAAGACTCAAAACCCTAACCAATGATGTTTGAATAATTTGATTTTGTGATATATGTTTATCGAGAATATGTTTTAAATGAATTATGTTTTAATATATTGTTATTTAAAAATATATATATATATATATTATTTTTATTATCGTATTGGTATCTTAGTTTTTGGAAGTTTCCGTATCCCCATGTCGTATGGTGGGTTTTATCACTTTTTTGAGTTGGTGTTTTAAGATTATCACCACTTTAATAACTTAAGTTTAAAATGCACCAAAGTAAATAACTTCCAAAAGTGCCCTTACTGTACACATTTTAAAATTATTTTGTTTACTTTAACTTTTGACAGATACTTTGAAGTTGTATGAGATCTACTTCCCTCTGTAACTGTCTTAAAGTGGAAAACTTTGTAAATTGAAATCCAAGTTCATTTTCTTCTCCAACGAGTTCGACATTCTTATAATTACATAAGATCACTCATCTTATCAGGTTATGAATATCAAAATTCATACAATGAAAGGTAAAATAGAAACAGAGATAGGAAACCAACAAAACTCTAAGCCTTTGTAAATAGTTTATGAGTCTTTTTAATTAGTTCCCGAGCTTTTTCATGAACTGCCCAAGCTTTTTTTAAGAATATTAATAGGTTTGTCAAATTTGAATCTCCAAGCCGTTTAACACTGTGTTTGAGCCTTTTGAAACATTTTTCGAGCCTTTAAATTGTAATCCATGTTTTTTATGAATATTAATAGGTTTTTCAAATTAGAATCTCCGAGCCTTTTAACATTGTGTTTGAACCTTTTGAAACACTGTCTGAACCTTTTTTAATAATAATTTTATTTTGTTAATTTTGTATCTCCGAGACTTTTAATGAACTGTTCGAGCATTTTAATGAACTGCCGAACATTTTACTTAACTGCCCGAGACTTTTACACAACTTCACAAAGGCTCAAATAGTGTTTAGAAAGTCTCGGACAAAGATTAGAAAGACTCGGAGATTTAAAACCCTGAGTTTGTCAGCATAGAGCCATTATGTCGCCGTTCGAGTGATCGCCTAGGTTTCAACTTGACTTTCTCTCTCTACTTCACAACTCTGTCATTGTAAATTGAATGAAAGAAAGCTGACGAGGAAGTACTATGGGGGGTATTTTTATCTGATCACCTAAATTGATGCCTTTTAAATATGAATTACTAATGTGGCGACTTTCTTACAAAACCCGGTCCAAATAGTGACATTTAATATGTGAGCCCAATGTTTTCAATGGATTATGTTTTAATATATTATTATTTCTAAAAGTATCCTAGTTTTTGGAGGTTTCTGTATCTCGGTGTCATATCCTTATATTTGTGTTCGTCTCCATGGTACTCACCACGAGGTTGCGGATTCGAGTTGTCCATCTCCAAAAAAAATCATGAATTTATGTAATAGTGTAATACTTCAAATAAAAAAAATCTATAAATGGGTTTGGATCCCCTCCTCACTTAAATCAATGGTGTGAAGTAATTCTATATTCTGACAAGTAAAAACATAAAAATTAATAGAAATAATACAAACTATTAATTTACTATATTAGACACGTGTCAATAAATTGTAAAAATGATGAGAGTAAAGGTGAGAGGATGATCCAGATCCTTATAAATTGAATTTTGGAGAAATTAGGTTTAAAATTTTAGAAAACAATAAGGAATCTTTCGTTGAAAATTCAGAGTACAGAAGGTGATGGGATCAGGCATTTTTATTTTTAAATTTGGGAAAATTTTGACCCCTATGTGATTTGAATTTATCAAATTTTTTTACCATTTTTTTTTTTTTTGTATTTTTGGCTCATGTGCAGAAGAAAAACCGATCATATTCGGATTATTCGAATTTGAATTATTTATTTATTTATTTATTTTTTTGGATTTCTAGATCATAATCAGATTCAGTATGAAAAAATTCGAATCATATATATTTAAAAAAAATTGCCTTCTTGATATGAAATTCGAACGAATTTGTAATTCCATAATAAAAATTTCGGATACGTATTTTGATCAAAATCGTATTTTTTTAGGACCTCAATTAGATTTTTTTTTCGAATCAATAACTTTTTGAGTCGAATTTCTTTTCTTAACCTTTTAAAGGTTTTTTTTATTTTTAATTATTATTATTATTTTTTCTGTCGGTACTATTAAGATGCATCCCTTAAAAAATAATTCAATTGGATTCCATATCTATTAGCTCTATATAACAAAAAGGCCTCAGATTCCTAATTATAGTTTTATTTCTCTTTTCGAATTTGTTTTAATTTTCTATACCATTAATGTACTTAATGTAATTTCAAATTACTTAAGATACTTGATATGTCTATAAACAATCTATAAAAAATAAAGTTTATATAGATGACATTTCATTATTTTAATTTGTTTACGATTATTAGCACAGTATAATTACATTTATATCCTTGGAGGATTCTAAAATAACATAATTTTTTTTTGTCCAAGACAGTAAAAACAAGAATAAAAATGTCTTTAACATTATATTATTAGGGATCATTTGGAAATTATATGTGTAATTTACCATTTGATTTTTTTTTTATCACTCTCTCTCTCTCATCCACCCGACACAACGTGTCTTTGTTCTGTCATCTCTCTCCTATGACTCTTCATTTCACTTTCTTTCTTCTATCGACTTCTTTGTTTTGCCAGAACAAAGAGCAAGAGAGACTTCAATACTCACCTCAAAAACGAAAAGGTTAATGCCATTTCAGGTTTGAATTCTCACTTTTTTTTTTCTTTCTAAAGTTTTAATCTTACCATAGCCGTATAATTCCACTTATTCCTAATTATAATAGTTTGGGGTGTATAACATTTGAATATTTATTGATTTTGGTGTTTTTGCTACAACCGATTGAATTCAACCAATTGATTCCTGAAATCGATTTTGTGATTCTTGGCAAAGCTAATAGAGGTATGATATTCTCTCTTCGTTTTTATTTTTATTTTGATAATCCAACTATTCAAGTGATATTTTAGAGTGTTTAGAACTTTCTGGTCATGCAACATTAGCAGCAGCAGCACACACTCTCTTTTTGAGAGTTCTGGTAAATTCCAAATTATTGAATTTGTCACTCTTATCCGGAACTCTAACTGTCAAAAAGGGTTCCAAATGTGAAGACAAAGTTAGAAATGGTAAAGCCAAAGTTGAATTTGATTTTCCTACCATTCCAACTACTGACTTGAACTCTATCTAGTTTTATTAATAATGTAATGCCTTGAATGTTTCTTCACTTGCTTATTTGTTGACATGAAGATAACAACTACTTCAGAAGAAGTCTTTGTAATCCCTCCCAACCCTTTTACTATATTATTTGAATACATTGAAAACTTAATGTAGTGGTGGTATATACAACACTATGTGTTTTAGGATTTTGATGATATTCTTGGTTGGAATTTGTCCAAACCTTTTTGTCTTGATGAAATTATGAATGTTCTTCTGAGTTTACCCCATTATGCAAAATCCATTATAACCCTAGTTTGATGAGATACTAAAATGTCCTAGAAGAGACATAATTGTTTCAAGGCTTTCTCCTCCAGATTCTGGATTTGATATTTTATAGCCGATTCTTATGCTTGAAATTCGACATCAATGGGGTAATAATTATTTGGCAACTTGATCAATCCATTAAAATTCAATTTCCGATATATGTTTTCTATTACAATGCCAACGACCGATGAGAACTTGCAGCATGTACCTACTTTTGTGACAATGAACATTTTGTTTAAATGAAAACTCATGCTTAAATGGATTTTTTGTAACATATTGCTTAAATGAAAACTCATGCTTTAAGAATGAAATATCAATATTATTTTTCAAGTTTACATTACAAAATCTATAGAGATCATAACCTGCAAATTGAAATTCATATGCCATTGCTGAAGTAGAAAGAGTGGGGTTATGTTAAAAACTTAAATTTGAAAAACTTAACCGTGAGAGTTGATATAGACTTTGGATTCAGAGACAAAGGACCAAACCTGGATTGGCAAGAATCGAACCAGAATAAAGCTGATGATGGCAGACGAAAGTTCGAATGACATTTTTCACATACTTATCAAGTAACTTAAGATGAAAGTAGATTTACATAGCTGGTACACTTGAACAGAATTCGCACCATATTCATTTCACTGGTACGGATCACTTATGTTCATGATTTCGAAGGGCGTTTTCCCAAGAAACATCACTGGAAAAACCACTTTCACCAAAGCAAAATGTGTCGGGCCATACCTGGCTTCGTATCACATATGAACACTTCTGTTACTGATAATCCATGTGATATATGTTAAAGCATGGCGGATAATGATCTGGGAAACCATCCACTTCATACTCAATTTTGAGCAAACATCTGATCTTCTTATCAGGCAAAGGTCAACTTGACTGCAAGCAATAACCAGATGAAGGTTCCACATCCCACTCAACATCTCCACACGCGGTGTAAACTGTTGTAAGGATGTGATCATCTACCTCAATACCTTCTGCTTGCATCCGATACATGAGCTTCAAAGCCTTTTGGCAATGCCTGTTCGTTGCATACCCCACAATCATAGATTTCCAAGTGATCAAGTTCCGCTCTGGCATGCTGTCAAATACTTGATATGCCTCCACTACATGTCCACACTTCGCATACATATTAATTAAAGCACTACCAACAAACACATTAGACAATGCAGTGGTCTTATTTGCAGAGGAGTGGATCAATTTCCCATGAAAAACGTCTTCTAGCTTAGCACATGCTTTCAATGCTGATGAATAAGTGAACGAGTTAGGCTCAACACCTTCATCCAACATATCTTTCATGAACTCAAGAGCCTCAGATTCATGACCAAGACGTGCACAACCAGAAATTATGGCAGTCCACGAGACCACATCTCTAAGAGGCATCTGTTGAAGAACTTTGGATGCAGTAGGGGACTCCCCAGTTTTACAATAAAACCACACGAGAGTGCTTCCTACATATACATTGGTATGGATAAATTTCCTGATTACTTGTGCATGAACTTCCTTCCCTAACTGAGAAGCCCCAATCATGCCGCAAGCTTTAAGGATGCTCACAATGGTCAAGTTATTAGCAAATATATTTCTTCTCTTCATAACACGAAAAAGGTTTATAGCCTCCTCACCAAGTCCCTCCCGAGCATATCCTGCTATAATTGAAGTCCACGTAACTGTGTTTCTATTCCTCATTTCATTAAATACTTCTCTAGAGTCCAAAATTTCTCGACACTTTGCATACATATCCACCAATGCAGTTCCTATATATACATCATCCTTATACATTTTCTTAACTATGGCTGCATGTAGCTGTCTTCCAAATTTTAAATCTCCTTCTTTTCCACAAGCTTTTAAAATGCTACACACTGTAAACTCATTAGGCAAAAACCCATCACTTAACATTTGTGAGAACATTGAAAAAGTCTCTTCTCCTCGCTCTTGTTGAGAGCAAGCTGTAATCATAGTTGTCCAAGAAACCACATCCCTCTCTGACATCTCATCAAATGCACAGAAAGCACTTGACAGATCGCCAAATTGAGAGTAGAAATGAATAACGGCACTATCTACGATCAAGTTTCTCCAGACACTCTTTACAATACAAGCATGGATTTGTCTTCCAAGCTCAAAATCTAACCTCTGAATACACAAATTCATTACACACACAAACATGTTCACATTTGCCTGAATCCCATATGCAATCGAATCACTAAACAGTCTGAAAGCTTCATCATCAAGACCAAATCTCGAATACCCATTAACCATCGCTGTCCAACTAACGACATTTCTCTCAATCATTTTATCAAACACTTTTCGTGCTTCCTTTAGATTCCCAAATCTTACATACACACTGATCAAATTATTATCAACATAAGTGACCGAGCTCCCCAAACACTTCAAAGTAACAGCATGTATTCTTTTAACTTGTTTAACATTTTTACACGACTGAAGCCAAGTCGCAAGCATGTTAGCGTCAACGCATTGACTAACAGAGGGCGTATCCGAAGCATCGGCATCAGGGGTATCTTGGAAACTGGAGAGGTCGCTGGAGTTGTTAAACTGGGAGGTAGAAGTAGTGGGTTCGCAAGAAAAACAATGAAAACTTGAAGTGTTTCTGTGCGAGTCAGTGTTCCTTGTTTTTGATTTTTGCTTTGGTTTTGCAGATTTCAATGGTTGAATGGTGACAAGAGAAGGTTGTTGAAAGAGAGTGAATTGCGGCGAGAAGAAAGTTAACGAGAGCATTGCCCGTTTGTTCCAGAAATTCCCGCGCAAAAACGAAACCAGTTTCTAAGTTCCAACTTCCAATCTAGACGCAGCTTCTCGCTCTATTGGGCTCTCTGTTTATTGAATCTTAAATTGCAGAGACTGATCATAATCTATTGGGCCCTCTGTTTAAATTGCTAAAGACTAATCTGTCTGTCATCGCGCCACGTGTCTTATTTTTCTTTTTTCCTTTGTGCCACGACGTCGTTTCAAGCCAGGACAAAACCCATCTAAAATATCGGTGTTCCTAAATTATAATCTATACCTTGTAAATGTTTGATAGTGTTAACTGTTAAGTCTCATGGAGTTGGCTTGTGTGAGTTTTCAGGGCTCCTTAGTTTTCCCTACTAAAACTTCTGGAGCTCAGTCTCGGTCTCGTCTTCGTCCTCTCTCTTACACCAGAAATTCAGCTCAAATTCCTCATATCTCCAACAGAATCAAAGGTAAGAGTTTGATTTTAGGTTTTTGATAACAGAGTGGAGGTCGAGTATGTAATTTAACTAGAGTTGTGATTTTGTAAAAGGTTTTCAGTTGCTGGCTAGTAGACTGCGGAAATCCGCTGTCGCCGCCGCTGTTGTTGGCGATGCAACAACTGCTCCTCAAAAGGAGGAAGAAAGCGTGGATGATGCTAAAATGATACGCGTGTGTGACAAGCTGATTGAGGTTTTCATGGTTGACAAGCCTACTCCTATTGACTGGAGAAGATTGATTGCTTTTAGCAAGGAGTGGACCAATTTACGCTCTCACTTCTTCAACCGTTGTCACGACCGAGCAAACGATGAAAAGGATCCTGGATTGAAGCATAACCTTCTCCGTCTTGCAAGGAAGCTCAAAGAGGTCACTTGCAACCTTTGAATATTCAATTGAATTTTAATTTATTTTTCAAATTAGATGTGTATATGATGATAATGGTGGGGATATTCCTGTTATTATTCACATTTTCTAGAGTTGTATTGCTATGTTCTTTAATTAATTGTTTGTTATCTTTTAATGATTAAGACGCATACTATGCTTCCTAATTTTGTTTTTGATTTTTGATTTTGTGGGAGTTTCTCTTGCACAGATAGACGAAGATGTAGAAAGACATAATGAACTTCTTGAAGTGATCAAGGGAGCTCCATCGGAGATAAGTGAAATTGTTGCTAGGCGTCGGAAAGATTTCACAAAAGAATTTTTTATGCATCTTCACAATGTAGCAGAATCATATCATGATGATCCGACTAAGCAAAATGGTCAGAGTAATTGATTGATATACTAATTGAATTTTACTTTTTTGGTGTGTGTTAGAATACATATATTGAAAATAGCATATATCAATGCTTGTTATACACTTCAAGAAATTGAATGGTGTCAACTGCCAATGTTTCTTACATATTGTTTAATCAGATGTTTGTCTGAACTCTACAGCAGTAGCTATCAAATCCAGACCTTCTATTTGGCTTGACTAACCGAATAGATTATCTCCGCCCACCCCCCACCCCCCGAGCACATTATATGCAATTGATTGAAATACTAAATTAATACAGATTCTGTTTGATATAACAACTCTAATCTTAATCCATGGAATAAGCAAACCCGATAGCTTGTACTTGACAATTATTTATTTATTTTTTTTCATTGTAGTCATTTAAATGTATATAGGCTGCTCTGGTGGGCAGTTGTGTGCAGATAGTTTTTATGTTGTATTAATTAAATGTTGCATGGGTATTGCTGATTTAAACCATAAGTTATTCATATTTGATTTACTGTGTCATCCAATATAAGTATACTTCATTGTTTAATCTGAAAACAAGTCTTCCAGAGGAAAATTCTTGTCTAAACTCAGCCTGGAACTAAAATCAGGCTTTGCCTGAAATTTTCGAACTTATATCTCCTATATTGTAGTTTGTGGATAGAAGTGTGAGAATGTATCTTTGTGTCTGTCTGACTAGCTTTGGCAAAGCTTGGGAACACGTGCTTGGCTGCTGTACAATCTTATGATACCGCAACTGAGAGTATTGAAGCACTTAATGCTGCTGAGTTGAAATTCCAAGATATTATCAATTCGCCTTCTGTAGATGCTGCTTGTAGAAAGATAGACAGTTTGGCCCAGAAAAACCAACTTGATTCAGCATTAGTGCTGATGATCACTAAAGCTTGGTCTGCTGCCAAGGAGTCAAACATGGTGAAAGATGAGGTAAAGTGATTGCTGATCTTAGAAAATGGTTCTCTGTTTGTACAATTATTTGATATTATGGTACTTGCGTTGTGACTTGTATGATGCTGGAGCTAGAATAAGTTTCCGATAGTTGTCCGAATTAAAAAGTTCCACTAGAACATGGCAACAAAGACAGACATCAGCCCGAAGATTAGATTTTTCCATCTTTTTTTCCTTTTAAATATATATATATATATATATATATATATATGAGATACAAAACGTGTAGTGGTTCAACTTACTACCAATTGAATGCTAAATAAATTTATTTTAAGTTTGTTCTGTCAAATTACTACCTCAGTAGTCTTCCTTATCTGATTCGCTCAATTACAGGCAAAAGACATACTGTATCATCTATATATGACTGCAAGAGGAAACCTTCAGAGGCTCATGCCAAAAGAGGTTAGGATTCTAAAGTATCTTCTCACAATTAAGGATCCGGAGCAACTATTGTGCACTCTAAAAGATGCATTTACCCCTGGAGAAGAAGTTGAAGGGACGGATGTAGATAACCTGTACACGTAAGCATTCAAAACTTGTTGCTTTGTATTAGTTTTTGTTAACATTAGGGGGTGAAAGCTTAAAAATATGTTTGCTGGTCTGTTGAATCTATACGAGGTGTTTGTAACTTTTTGGTGGATGGTTTCTTACTTCGTTTTTCTTCTACCAATTGTAGGACTCCAGAGAATCTCCATGCCTTGATGAGGACCGTAGTGGATGCATACCAATTCAGCCAGCAAGGCACCCTAATGAGAGAAGCTAGGGACTTGATGAATCCAAAAATCATCGAAAAGACGGAGGAACTGATGAAACTAGTGGAAAAACACTTTATGTGATGATGGCACCAGACTCATTCTTTGTTGGAAGGTCATTACGTATGTGTTAGTTTAGAAATCCACCAGCATATTTTGTGATTTTTTGACCTAAACACCAAATTTGATGGTCTACTTCTCTTCTAGTTTCAGCTTAAACATCACTTGCAGATGGATCACAAAGATTTTTAATAGGTTATTGGCAACACGATAGCAACCAGTAAAGCTTGTCTTTTAAGTTTTTTTATACTCATTTTTGTCAGTTCACCAGTGTAGGCTGACCACAGTGTAGCTTTTGGAGTCTTCTGTATTAATGTATAGCGGGCTTCTCCTTATTTGTAGATCACATTTTATATGAACAATTAGTTAGAACTAATTTATAATCATTTTATTGTTTGGTACTCTCCTGTTTGGATTCTTTTGTGAAACTGTGAATATTTGAGCCAATTGTCCAGCTCCACGTCACCTCCCTGTTGTATCTGCGTCCATATATGGATTTGGAGGTGAAAAGGATACTCTTCTCTTAGGAATTAGGATTTAGGATCTGTAAAATAAAATAGGGTAAATTGCAATGAAGGGACTGCTCAAATTGGAACTAGATGGTATTTTTGACTAAATTACAGAACTATCCTTATCAAGTATCAACCGGTTAAATATTAGGAAATGACCAAATTACCCCTAATCAACCTATTTAATCAATTATTACAATAATTTAAATTTATTTTATCAATTATAAATATCCATAGTGGCCTTAGATTAACCATTTTAATTTATTATAATACTATTACTAATAAAAAAATTATTATTGAATTTTTTAATAATTAATTTATTTTTTTGAAAAATTACAATAATTCTAGTTTTTTTAGGGGTGGGTAAGAAAAACCCACACCTTTGTCATATTGTTGCTTATTTATTTATTTATTTATTTTATTTTATTTTTTTTATTTTTAACAACAAACTTTATTGAAAGCACCGAAAGGAGGGCACGAGAGAACAACATAGCCAAGACACAAAAAAGGAACCACCCACATGGCAGCCGCTTATAAACAAGCAAAGGTCAAAACCGAACATAGAGGCTAAAAACGCACAAACAAAGGAAAAAACATACAACAGACCAGCACCAACCCAGAAACCAACAACAAACCCCACGCAAAAATAGCACAAACTAGATGCATCAGTAGGAGCATCAGATCCAAACAATTCTATTCTCCCTACCTCTCGAGCCTATCTTGGCCAAACTATCTGCAAAAAAGTTGGAGACCTTTGAATTGAAAACCACCTTTAAATTCTGATTTTGGCTCAACAGCTCTTTAATATCGTAAATAAACGAAATATGATTTATGCTTCCAAAACCAGTAGAGTTGTTAGACCAAGCGACCACAAATTTAGAGTAATTAACAATAATCACTTTGCTATCCCCGATCCCCGATCCCTTTGTAAGAGGTGTATAACTCACAAGCTTTATGAATCACCATTATCTCAGTAGTGTTTGAATCTTGGGAGTCGATCGGTAATGAGAAAAGGCAAAGCACACACCCACTAGTATCTCTTAGCACACCTCTTATACTAGCCGGACCTGGATTACCCCTCGAAGATCCATCCATATTGAATTTGAGCTCCAAAGATGGATGGGGTTGCCAATCTTCCATGACAGACTTCTTAGGCTTTTGCTTGTCAGCACAACAATCCTTCAAGTTGAGCAAAATGAGGGACACTGGATCTTTAGACCCACAACCAAGATGTTTGAACCACCAAGCCACCCTAAAACGAACCACCTTCACCGCCTGAGCCATCGAAGCTTCCAACCCTTTAAAAATCAAATTATTTTTGGTTTCTCAAATGGACCAAACCAGAGCAAAGAAAAGGCTGCACTAGACCCTCTTGCTCTTAGGAGTCGAGCACAAACCATTCCAACTATCAGCCCATTCTTTCACATTTCGACCACCACAAAAATGCACCTCCCAAATGTTGATGACATTCAACCATAGATTCCATGACCACTTACACAATAAAAATAAATGATCCACCGTCTCTTTTTCGGCCTTACATATGGGACACTCCACAGATAACCCAACACCACCGATCCACCTAAGAAGAACATCTTTGACCAACACCTTACCTTTAATCAATTGCCACGTAAAGATTTGAATCTTTGGAGGGCAAACACCACTCCAAAGCAAGCCATTGCACCCCATATCATCCGAAGGCTGGCATTCCAGGTTAGTACAAAAGGATTTTACAAAGAATTGACCATCAAAATTTAATTTCCAACCAACTGTGTCGGGGATCAAATGAAGCAACACAACACACTGTAAAGCAACCATCAAGCAGTTCCATTGGTCCCGTTTCCAATCAAAAAGAGGTCTACGCAGCAAAATATTCCAATTCCACTCTTTGTTAATCCAACTACCAAACTTAGTCACAACTTCACTCTTAAGATTGGCAAAAGCAAAAATCCTCGGGAAAGTCTATTTTAACGGAATACTATCTGACTATCACTCTTTTAGTGACACTCGCAATAGAACGAGGTCGGAGAGTAGCACAATGGTAAGTAAAATTCGTTCCCACCGAGATCGAGTGATCGATTACCGAAATTGATTAGCCTAGATGTTATTCAAACAATCATAAAAGAAAGGTTTTCTAATTAAGCAAATTAAACTAAACTAATTAAAATGCTAAATGCTATTACGAAAGAGAAATAACAAGAAATAAACACAAGTGTAATAATAGAGAGAAAAATGCTAGGACTTGACTATACCCCACCCTCTATTGACTTCCGTTCTAGACTCAAATACTCACCCAAATCATGTTCGTATGATTCATAGATTCATGCACCCTAATATTAACCTACAATCTCGGTCGAGTAAAATAGGTTACACCCAAAATCATACCCAAGCCTATCTGTCGGTTACTTGGAATATATGAATAGGTTCGTTAAGGATATTGGCACACTAACGAATCCTATACGCTAGCCTAAGTAGGTCTACTTTTCTAGATATGCATAGAGGACATTTTATTGAGCACGTGGTGTGCGTCTCCGGTCAGTACATAACACACCATAAAAATCATTCAAAAGGAGATCAATCAATTGAAAGCTTTAAGCACACTAAAATACCCATACAATCCACACTTGCACAAAATGAATAAACAAAGGTCAATACATATAGATATTCAAGGGTGGGGTTTCATCATATCCTAGCAATTAATATTTAGCTCATCTCACAAAGTATAGCCATATAATATATTAAATCAATTAAATACATGGCTATGTAAAGGAAAATAAAGAGAATAGAGATTAGAGAAAACTAATGAGATCTTCTCTTCTTCCTTTGCCCCTCTCTTCAACTCTCATTTGGTTCCAAAAGATGGAGTGATGGTGGATGTGGTAAAGAGAAGTGATGGGTGTATGTGTGGAATGGGAGGGTTTTTGGTGGATTTGGCTTTTAAGTTTGTTTTCCTTTGTGTGGCTCTCCTTTTTTTTTTTTTTTTTTTATTATTATTATTATTATTTTTTATTTCTTTGAGAATAAGAGATGTATATATATGGGTTCAAAATAGGGCTGAAATTTCATCCAAAACGACCTAACGACGGATTGCTGCGGTTGGGGTTTTTCATGGTTGACGGAAGGCAGCATCTGAACTGCGGCAAGCCTGGAGGATTTCTGTCTCGAGGGTGCCGCGGTTTGGACGGCCGCGACACTTCAACCGCGGCACATTACTGTCACCTGGGATGCTGCTTGCTTGCTGCGGTTGGAGAATGAGCTTAGAAGCCATGGAAGCTTGAAGGAATTTGAGCTTGGAGAAAAGCTTTGCATGGTGTCTCGAAATGGGTACCAAACGGATCGGGAACAGGCCCGCCACCGTTATAGACGAAAAACGGTCGGAATAGCCGGGGTGGAATCTGGGTCGCATTCCGGGTCGCATTCCGGGTCGAGTCGTGCACGCCGGTCTACAACCGGGTTGCTTAAGGTTGAAGACTTTGACGTCAGGCTGATGTGGTGGGGGTGCACTTAAAGTTGGGCTAAGGTGCACTCAGCAGCTGGGCATGACTCTCTTGGGCTGACCGGATCTGGACAGGGTTGGGCAAATGCCTAATCGTGAAACGCACCGTTTCACTAATCCACGTGGCACACACGGGTGCGGTGCTAAGAAAATTACAATATTTACCCCTCAACTCTTCTCTAATCACGGAATCTTCAATCTATTTTCCATATTTTGCTCTTTGACCCTTGATTCTCTAAAATTACTCCAATGCCCCTGAACTCTATAAATATCTGAAACACTTATTTTATCATATTAAATACCCGATTTTACCCGAGAAACAAACTCAAAATAATACGGAAATGGGGCTACACTTTGTGTAGAAATGAAACAGTCACTATCTCGGCTAATATCCGACCAGAAATCCAATCTGTCACCACAACCCAACACTTGAAAGAATTCCTCCTGCATAACTTTCAGCGTTAAGGATCTTGGAGTGAACATCGACTTAATCGCTTTTACAAAATAAGAGTCTTTAGTATTTTTACACCAATTCCAGTATAGAGTTTTCTTCAACATCCATATCTCTCACACATAACCTTTTTCAAAGAGACGAGACCTTTCTCCCAAATCTCTAAACCCACTGTGCGAGTAAAGCATTATTTTTCTGTTGCATTTGCTCAATCCCTAAGCCCCCATTTTTCTTACTTTTACACACCAAATCCCAATCAATTGTATGAATTTTCCTCTTCGCCACCCCATCACCCCAAAAGAAATCCCGTTTAATTTTTTCAATTCTTCTAGCAATACCTTCCGGCATCTTGAAGATAGATATATAGAAAGTAGGAATACTAGAGAGGACCGCTTTTATAAGGACCACATGACCACCTTTCGAGAAGAACCTTCTCTTCCATGGGGCTAGCTTATTTTCAATTTTCTGCACCATCGACTCCTAAAATAATTTAGAATTCGGATTGGCACTAAGCGGCTTATCTAAATAGGTGATAGGAAGATTAGCCCTTTACAACGGAAAGCTGAAGCAAGGTCCTCAGAAACCTCAACCGATCTGTATACCATCACAAAACGCGACTTGTGGAAATTGATTTTCAAACCTGAAACCAACTCAAAGCATCTTAGAATTCTTTTAGCACCCATCACACACTCCATCTTGGCCTCCAAGAATAACATCGTGTCATCCATAAATTGAAGATGTTGCATAGAACTGTCACCAATAACCACTCATTTAATCAGCCCTATTTCAGATGCCTTCAGAAACAAACAATTCAAGGCCTCCACAACAATATTGAAAAGAAAATGTGACAACGGATCACCTAGGCAGAGACCTTTCTCCAGAGAGAATTGCCTTAGTTGGGCTACCATTCACCAACACCGACATCATTGGGGAAGAATTGCAACATCTCTCTCTAAAACCCATATCGTGCAAAATCGAATCCAGAAAAGAGTGGTTTACACTATCAAAGGCCTTCTCAAAATCAAGTTTAATGATAATGCCTCCTTTCCCGTCTTTCTTTCACATATTAATAATTTCACTAGCTGTTACGAAGCTATCCGTAATCCGACGGCCGCTCACAAAAGCCATTTGGGTTTCCCCAATCACCTCATTCATAACTTTCTTAAAACGATTAGTAAGTACTTTCGCCAACACCTTATAGAGAGAACCCACTAGACTAATCGGCCTGAAATTCCCCATGGTTTATGATTTTCCCACTTTAGGAATGAGAGCTATAAACGAATTATTAAGCTCCTTCACAATGTCAGCATTATAAAAGAATTCCTTCAAAAAAAGTCATAAAGTCAGGTTTTATATCCTTCCAGTTGTGTTTGATAAAGTTCAGGTTGAAGACATCCGGACCTGGGGCTTTATTCCTGTCGCAACTCTTCTTCCCCTAAGCTCATCTCAAGGTGCTCCATTTTCTCAGTAGCCAGCCGGTTAAAACCAATATTCCTACAATTCGGTATAATCCAGCTTTCCTTCTTGAAGTGAATTTTGAAAAAATCAACTATAGCTTTCTTGACGAGGCTCGATTCAAAGAGCACCATCCCATTAAAAGACAAACTACTAGTGTGATTAATTCTTCATCTTGCATTGGCGACATTGTGAAAAAAACTGGAATTCTTATCACCTTTAGATAGCCATTGAATTCTTGACTTTTGCCACCATTCTCTTTCCTCCAGCCGAATGGCACTCCACAACTTAGAAATGAGACTAGTCATCTATTTTCGAAGTATCTCTGTCCACCCATTAATTAAAGCCAGTTGTTCCATCTCTGTGAACTTCTTCTCAAGAGATTTGGTCGTGTCCCCACTTCTTACCTGACCACGGTTTCAGGTTTTAAATATGCTCATAACCACTTTGATTTTAGTCTTCAACGACAGACTTTTGAACCACCTGACTTACAATCCGACCACGCGCTTCGAGCATTCTCCATCAGCGACTTGACCTCCAACCAACCATTGTAGAATTTGAAAGGAGAAGGACCCCAATCCACATTAGGAACACTAATGAAGATTGCATTATGATCGGAAAGGTTGCTTGGGAGACCTATTTGCATAAGCTTCGAAAACCATGAAAGAATGATTGGGAAAATCAGAAAACGGTCTAGCCTTGCCCACGACGCCCTTTTCCTACAATTATTCCATGTAAATTTGAGGCCATGAAATGGAAGGTCCGTCACCTTGGCCTTGAGCACAAAAGAATTAAAATTCCTGATTGAAACCATCGAACATAGACCACCATTTCTTTCCGTAGGATCCAAAATAGTGTTAAAGTCACCCCCAAAACACCAAGAGATGGGAAAAGAATGTCATGAGGTATTGAGAAAATGCCACAAAAATTTTATTTCACTTTCCGAATTCGGCACGTACACATTATAGACAACCAGATCCTTGTTGTGCTTAACCAAGACGCCTGCCACAACAATACATCGTTGACTAGAAATACAAGCATGAACAAAGAACAACTCATCATTCCATAAGGTAATGAGACCCCCTACCGAACCAATGGCGTCAACCCCAATAAATATATTCAGCAGAGAGCCACATAGAGAACTCACCACTTTACTGTCAAAAGAGCTCAGCTTCGATTCCTGCAATAACAACACCATTGGCTTATATGCACGAATCAAGCTACTAACGATCCTTCTTTTCTCACTCCAACCCAAACCTCTAATATTCTAAGAGAGAGCTAACATAGAAACAATGAAAAACCCACAGTCCAAACCAGCAACTAAATTACTTCAATCGAACTAACTCATCAATTTCCTTTCTTGCAATTTCCTTTGCCACATCCGTTTTAGCTCCATTGAAGTCAAAGCCAAGGGCAGCCCCTGTTTCTAGAATTCGTAATTTCTTCATCTAAGCTCTAAGAACCAACTTTTACACCCAAGTTACCCAGTCTTTTAAAATCCACTCATAAAGCTATACTAGCCTCAATGACTTTAGTGATTTCCTCTTTGAGACTCCAAATCTTTCTCTCAGAGTTTATCACTTGGTGACCTTCCTCCTGCGAATCCGAATTCCTATTCTTTGATTTTGTAGAAGACATACCTTTTCCCTTATGCGAGTTTTCAAGTTTGTGAGGAAGTCCTTTCTTTTTTAGAGTAAGGGCCACTAGCTCCATGTTAGGAATGTTAGCCTCACCCTCGGCCTCTGACTGAGATCGATCGACCATCCCTGTACCAATTTAATTTTCCCTCAATTGCTTACTAGCAAATGGCAAAAAAACCACCAAGCTTATCTCCGAGTAGTCTCTTTTGCATGAATTGGGAACCAACACAGAATCAGAGGATTTAAGAGAGGAAGGGTTAGTACCAGCCCAATTCATATTGCTTTCTTCAAGATGAAGATTACCCACTACTTCGGCCTTTACAGTTCCCTCTTCTACCTCTTTAGAAGAGGTTTCATTACCAAATAGGACCAGCGACTCCTTAGGCCCATCCTCAAGCCTAACCCCCTTCAAATTTCCTATATCCCGACCCACATTAACATAATAGTTAGAACATTTACCCTTGTATTTAAAGGAATTGCAATTGAGACCTTCTTCAAAGGAATTGCTCCCTGATGTAGAACTATCCACATCACTGCTACCTATATCTCTATGATCTACCCACTATTCCCTATGACCAACTTCGAATTAAAATTTGGCACAAACAAAGGCTTTACCTTTTTCATCCTCTGGAAAACCTTTTGGCCCTTGTCTAAATCATCTCTAATCATGGGAAGCTCATGTTGATTGACTACCCTTATTGGACACTTATACACATGCTTGATACCCTACTATACTCTATGATCACCATCTGATCTCTTCTTCAATTTGAATCTCGTACCTACTTTTCTGGCTTCTTCACTTGTCTCTGACAACAACAGTATTCAAGTTGCAAAAAGGTGGAAGGTTTCTTCCTGTAATATCCTCTGATTGGACAAGACTTGCCCTCCTAGAGAAAGAGACATGCCTCTCATTTGACTTCTTAGGCACCAATCCCAAAATTGTCCTAATCCATATAAAATCCACATAAAATCCACCAACGATGAGTCCTCCGTCACTGGAACTGTGAACGACTTACTTCCATTCTCTACCATTATCTTAGACTTGCAAGGGGAATCATTTGTAAGAAGAACCAGATTTTTACCTCTATTAATTCTATTCCTTAAACATATATCCTCTTCTACTAGTAATGGTTCACTTATAATCCATCCTAGTTTCATGAAGAACAATTCACACCAACATTCCAAAGGGACTCCCACACATGTCATCCAAGCAAGCCTAGCTTGAGGCATGAAATCCCTTGACCATTTCCCAACCATGGAAAAGTAGCCATCCTAAAGAAAACGATTTGTCATGAATTCCAAAGCCTCTACTTCAGAATCGAATACCCAAACAATGGACTTATCACATAGGTACTTAGGGAAGCATTGAACCCTCGATCCTGAATCCTTCTCGTTACAATAGAGATATCAACAAATCTTTTGAGGACTCCTACAACACATTTCTTTGCCCATTCTGTTGCATTTTGATTTTCGTCCCAATACATCACCTTCTTATTGATCTTTAGATGAACATTGGAAAAGTCTATCTTTGGATTACTTTCCCACTTGGCTCCTTTGGTAATCTCTACAAACGACCTATAATCGTGGTTCTTCTTATGCTCATCAGAATCTGTAAAGACCCCACTGGCCACCTCCATCCTTGTAGACTTCTGCTTAAAAACTTCGTCAACTCTACCAGCACTAGAGTATCTGTGATCTTTCCAACCATAATCAACCACCTTGGAAGAGATAGGCTACCCATACACATGCATACCATTAGTAAGACTAGCCACCTTCGAAGCCTCCATCAAGGAACCAAATCTAATAAAAGCAAAGCAACAGTTGTGGGAATTGGATTTTGGAGATAAGAAGATATCTCTAACTTTCCCAAAAACCTTGAAAATTCCTCAAAGCCCTTTTGAGCCCACCACCGAATTTAGATTGTCCACAAAAACTGAGAAAAGACTTTCTCTAAAATTTCTTCTATCAACTGAGTCATTAGAGCTTGGACCATTCACTTGTCTGTTACTTTTAGGGGTGGGCATAAAACCGGCCAACCGAACTGAACCGGAAAACCGAACATATCCAATCGATTTTTTTTTTCTGGTTTTAATTGGTTTAATTTTCTTAAAAACCGATCGGTTCGGTTTTTTTTTTGATTTGGTACCTAAAATCGAATAACCGAACCAGTCAAAGTATAAATAAATGAATAAACCTAATCCTAATTTCAGTCCACAGATTCAGCAGCCACTGCTAACATCCCACATATTTTCAAGCTTTAGTTCTTCTTCTTCATAATCCTATTTTCTAATAACATATTCAGCAGCCACATCTAACATATTTTCAAGCTTCAGTTCTTGACTCTTCACGGCTAACACTCGTCGTCTTCCGATGCTTCAGCCTTTAGTCTCCACAGGTCATGGCTTACAGCTCACGACTGGATCATTTCAATTATATTCAGTCGAAAAATTTGTTCATATCAATTACCAAAATGAACTTCATCTTAATGGTTGTGTTGCCTGGATCAATTCAAGATGGTTTGGCATTTAGGCTTTAAGTAAATTATATTGATATTGACTAGATCCAGATCTATCAATTCCAACCCAGTTAATGTATCTGCAGAAAGTTGAATAAACTTTAAAACTATAGAAAGTATGATTTCATGGAAGAGAAGGGCAAGGGATTGATGATTAAAACCCCTGTTTTGTTATAATTGGATTTGACGCATTTTAACTGGTTTAAATAAATTAGATTTTGCACTAGCAAATTAGTTTTTTTTTATATTTTTATATTTTTTATTTATTTATTTTTTTTAGTGTGTTTTGTTTTTTATCTTTGAAACTTTTTAAATGTTTTATATGAATAATCGGGTGGATTTTTTCTTAAAGAACAATAATTGGCTATGAGGATTTGATTGTTTATGATTTTGTTCATATTTGATCGTTTGTGTGTTGTGTTTTATTGGACCTTTTTTGAATCTGGTTTTGTGTTTTTAAGATTTTAGAATATGGGTTTGTGTTTGGTTCATACTTATTGTTCTTGTAAATGCAAATTAATGGGTTGTTTCATAGACAAAACTGAAAAAACCGAACCGAACCGAACTGAACCGAATCGGTCCAGTTCAATCGGTTTTTGATCGGTTGACAAATGTCAATTTGATTGGATAGGTTCACTTTTTCAAAAACCGAATATTATCGGTTTTTTATCGGTTCACTCGAAAAGTGAACTGATCCAATCAATGTCCACCCCTAGTTACCTCTTCTACCAATTGCACAAAAAAACTCAGAGCCTCTCTCTCTAGAAAACAGCTCTCCTATCTTTGAATTTTACACCATTAAAAAGTTAAAAAGATGAAAATACCTCTATTCCCATTCAGTTTGACTAGCTTTGACTAACGGTAAAGGAGATTATTATTGATTAATGATATAGTTGTTTCTTGGTTTTCGATCTCTAAGAGGTCAACCACCAACCTCAATTTACTGATCTCAATGACATTTTTACCCTCAACCTTTAATAATTTTACAAGTTACTTGATTTGGATATCCAATAAAAGCATGACATGTGTCACATAAACTTATTTTTTTTTTAAATATTATGAAATGAATATAATAATAATAATAATAATAATAATAATAATAATAATAATAATAATAACAACAACAACAACAACAACAACAACAACAAAAAAAACTAAGGTAACTCATTTAGAAAACCCACCCAAAATAAAATTGAAAATTCTAAAACTGAATACCCGAATAAAGTAATAACATATTCCTAAATTATATAATACTAGGTTTGGAAGCACATGTAAAACATGTGTTTCCTAAATACACATTTTATAATAATATGTTAAATAGATATGTATTAAATCAATAATAAAGAAAGTGACACAATTTAAAAGTGACTACTTAATGTAAAACTTTTTTTTACGTTTCGATCTTTTACCTATAAAAATATACTTGCTTTTAATTAAATATTATATATGAAAACTCAAAATTAACATTCAACAACTTAGAACTCACCGTAAACCTCAACAATAACTTAACACATATCACACCAAATGAAGACAAACTCACAATTGTTAAAATTTATTTCTTTTCTAAAAACTTTAAATGATCATTACTAAACTTTAATACACTTTTGAAATGATCACAACCTGTAATCTTCGGTCAGCTCTAGTAGCTACTTCAAATCAACTAACACAATAATCAAGTGACATTAAATTCAAACCAGTTTATACAATATCACACATTTCCACTTTAAAGATTATCTTAAAATACATATAAATGAACAATCTATAACACAATTTTTATTTTTTATATATAGAAATATAGTTGTACAATTTACATTATGTAAAGTAAACAAAATTCTAAACCAAGTGACTAAAAGCTTATTATTGTATAAAACCATAAATTTTTAAAAGATATGTACATTAAAATTAGTTTGGGATTTAGATAAGCTATGAATGTTATATATTATAACATTATTTGTACAAATATAGTAAAAGGTGTCTTGCCAACAAAAAAGAGAGAAGAAAAAGTGCATCGGTTCTTTTCTGCTATGTGATATTTCATGAACTGCCTGAATTTATTGACTTTTATATGTAGTTGCTTTGACATGAATGAGGAAGTTATTTGAATTAGAAAGTGTGGCAACACTTTTAATGTCGGTGATTTCATCCCGTTAAAGATGAAACAGAAATTATGGATCAATTAAGCCCTCTAGATGACTTGAGATTTATGTTTATATTTTATTTTATTTTGAAGAAATGTTCATATATTTATTAAACATTTATAAGAAGTAAGAGTATATGATTATTATATAAAATAATAAAAAAACCATAACACTGTCATAAAATTAGAAAAATGCAATACCTAATATTACAGAGGTCTTTATATACTTGTTGAATCATCTCGGCGATGACAATACATAAGCAAGTGAACCAATAAAAATATTTCACATAAACAGAAAATAAAAAAGTCTATTTTAATCATATGAGAAAATTATAAAAGATAATTCACAGGCTCACAACTCAAGCTTTAGTTATGATCTATCTATAAAAATTAATAAAATTATAAAAATGCTCCAATACAAACTATTGCTTGAATAAATTTTGTGAGATAAACATTCTTAAATAATATGCATATTGGACTCTATTGGCAAAAAAAATGTATATCTTTAGCATTGTTTTCGTGTGTAACATCTATCTTCACCATCCTTTATTTCTTCAAAAGATGCCCATGGATAATAAATATTGAGACTATCACTTTTATAAACCTCTTAGATTATATAATATATATAAAAAAAATAAAACATTAAAAATTTTCTTCAATTTCACAGTTTTTCAATGGACAAACTCAATATATGTACACATCAATTTTACAAAAAGCCAACAAATGAAGCAAATATACTTCTCAATCATATATACAAATAACCAAAACAAGTAAATATAACAGTGGCACAAAATTATAATTAACAACTGAAATGTTCAATAATAATAATCATAAAATTAAGAACTTATATCACAACAAGAAAAATCACTTTTGGCAACGTTAGAAATAGTGGCGGACCCATAAAATTTTACGAGATGGGGCACTTGCACAAAATAATAATTATATATAAAAATATTGAAAATTTAAGATCTTAATAAAATTATTTTTTTTAATATAAAAAATGATGGTATAATGAAGTTTAAATAAAATAAAATAAATAGAATACTTACTTAAGATGAACTAAATAATCTTATATTGAAACAGAAATAAAAATAAAAAACACAACATTAAAAAAAAATAATAACAGGAATTTTGTAATAATGAAAATAATAACACAACAATGAAAAATTATAATCTTTATTCTTAAAAAAATAAATTACAATATAATTTTATAATAAGAAATTTTGTTTTGTATTTATAATGAATTTATTTTAAATTTATACAAAAATAATTGATTAATAAATCTAACTAGATATATTTTTAAATTTTTTATATTCTAATCGTTGGTAAATTATTGATTCTTAATAAATTAAAACTATAAAATAAAGTAAAATACTGAGGATAAAATAAAATGAATCATAATAATAGATGGACTATTTTAATACAATCAATAAATTTTAGATATTAGGGATTGATTAGATGTGTTAGGAGTTAGGACCTAGGTATGTCAAACTAAAACTATTAGAAATAAGAAAAATTTAAAATTAAAAAAGATAAATTTTAAAAAAAATAATATGTTAGGAGTTAGGACCTAGGTATGTCAAACTAAAACTATTAGAAATAAGAAAAATTTAAAATAATAATAGAAATTTAAAATTAAAAAAGATAAATTTAAAAAAAAATAAAGGCATAGCGGGACTTGGAACTCGTACCATCACTAAGCTTCAAAAGATAATACCAATTATGCTAACAGTTATATTGTTGTTAGTGGTTTAATATAAATATATATTATAAATCAATTTATTTTTTTTTATAAAAATTGAGGTAGGGCACGGGCCCCACCCGGTCTGAAGGTGGGTCCGCCTCTGGTTAGAAAGACAACACACATAGGGCGAATATTATAAAAAGTGATCTACCGCAACACGCATCGAATGTACGTTGTGAATCCAACCTACATCAACATACAATTTAATGTTGCCAACAATTAAACACATATGACTACACAATTAAGAGTGTACATTGCTGAAGAACACTTATTACAATATACAAAAAAATGTTGTTAAAAATATATGGTTTATAACAACGCGTAAAGACGGCACGTTGTTTTTATTTAAATAAACAACGCAAATTCTATGTGCGTTTCTATAGTCATATATTTAACAACTTATAAATATGTATGTTACGAAAAAAGACAATATTTGACAACACATATATTGTACGTTGTTTAAAATGTGATATTTTACAACTTACCTTTTGTGCACGTTACCCTAAGTTTCTATTTGGCAACGCACATATTAATAGTTATTAAAAAGCTGATTATTCGCAACATACCTCTGTCACACGTTGTCGTAACTTTATCTTCTGCAACCCACATTTTTTGCAAGTTGCTGTAGGTTTTTATTAGGCAACACACACATTACTTGTTGTTAAAAATGTGATTATTTGCAACAAACCTCTCTTGCATATTGTCGTAAGTAAATCTTCCATATCACACTTCTTAAGGATGTTGCCGTAAGTTTCTATTTGGCTACACACCTTTATCACACACTGCAACACACACCATGAACTTTTTTGTAAAAGCTTATTGACAACGTGCATTGTGTATGTTGCGAAAAGTTTATTTTATGACAACATCGATCTTTTTACACGTTGCCATATATAATCTTCAGCAACATACAGTGTGTAGTTAAAGATTGCTAATTTTATTATTTATTAAATTTTAATTTTATAAGTATAGCACAGGTAATTCTTACCTATAATTACTTTCATTTATTTTTTTAAAAATGAAATCTATAATTTATTCACTTATTCTATATTATATATAAATATATTGTTGTCTTTTCGCAACATATATTTGATTACAATGCAACGTACAACATTTGATTTGGTGCCCATGTCATTCGGCGGTTGGTAGCTTTGCGCGTTACGAAAAAAGTCTAATATTCTATAACACACTTACACACATATCATGCACCTTGCCGTAGGTATCTTTAGCAACATACAAATGTGTATGTTGTTGAGTCGTGTGTTTTTAACGATTAATATCATTAGGTTTCGATAGACCATTAATCAGATTGCTTTATTTATTTATTTATTTCAAATAAATAATTTAGCTATTATATATGACATGTATAGGACACGAGTAATTATGATAGAAAATTATTTTATTTTTAAATCCTTGATTTTCGTAGATCATTGGAGAAATCCAATGACAATATGAGGTTGGCCTAGTGGTTTTTCATCACACCCACATCATGAGATTGTGAGTTCGAATTTGTCCCCCTCCACCAAATCCTAAATTATTGTAATATTTAAAAAAAAAAAAAAAATTTTAAGTTGTAGCTATATGGAACTTGTATATTAATCAAGCCCTTTTATTCAATGTCTAGATAAAATTTAATTGTTTATCACAAAAATAATTACAATGATTATTATAATGACCCTAAATTATCGATTAATAAAATTATTAATTTTTTTCAATAAAATATTGAATTAATTTTTTTTATAACATATATTATATATAAATAAGTGTGTAGTATTATCAAAGTTAAACACGCTGCAAAATGACAAAGACTCTCATGATGGTTTGTGTTTGTCACAGGTTCAAACCCCCTTCTGAAAAAAGTTTGAGAAGTAATTTGGTAAGGGTGGCTACGGGTGCTGGACAATGATTGGGTAGAGAGGGGGAAATTTTGAGATGTAATTTGGCAGAGGGTGGTTAGGGGTGCTACATCATGATTGGGTAGAGAGGGGGCTAGTCCAACGAGATTGTATTTAAAATTTTTTTTTTTTTCTTAACATAAGACAACGTACAATGCACATTGCGAAAACTGTCTAAGGCAACACAAAATAAAATTGTTTAAGACAACACATGGTAATGCAACATACATCAACTGTTCGTTGAGTTAAATGTCAATGACTACACATATTGCACGTTGCCAAAAGCTTTGAGACTTTTGGCAACAGGCGTATCAACAACATACACTTGCACTAAAACTGCAAATACAACTTATTTTGATTTTCTTACTATTTGAAGTATGTGAACACCTACTTTTAGTTTCATTGTAAACCTATTGCAATGGGATACAAATATCTTCACTGTAATCATTCTTTACGAAAACCACTAAAAGTTATTTGAATTTAAATCTTAAAAGTGAAGACTCTAAGTTCCACGTCTTAATATTTTACATTTTTTTTCCATAATTTTTAAGCTTTGATCTCTCTCAAATAAATTTTGCCAAAATAAAATATGATAAGTCTAGAATATTTTGGAAACAATAATCACGTACAAATAATCAATGCTTATTTTAGATATCAAAGCATTATTGTTTGGCTTCATGACGTATCTTGAAAGGTGGAAATGGTGGAAAATGTTTTTTTAAACTCATGTGGTGACAAAGTTACTCCTTTAATAAGTTAAGTTTAAAAGGCACTTATTATGGTGAACTACCAAAATTGCCCTTATTTTACACATTTCTCTTTCTTACTTTAAAGTTTTCAGAGCTTTTTTCTTTCATCTTTCTCTATAATAAACCTCCAATGGAAGTTAAACACCATAACCTTATCAAATCATCTTCATTGGATAGTAAATTTTGTGGCGCTACGTAAACGCATTCGGAGGTCGAGCTGCCTGGTCAGCTCGCGGGAGTGCAGGGGGCAGCGCCCCCAGAGCTTTTTTTTCAATTTAAAACCCTTCATTGAATTCATTTTTATTTGTTCTTCGTGTCTTTTGTAAACCATAAGTTGGTTGTGTGAATTACTCGAGTAGTGTATGAAAAGGCTCCGGTAGTGAATGAAAAAGCACGGGTAGTGAATGAAAAGGCTCGAATAGTGAATGAAAAGGCTCGGGTAGTGAATAAAAAGGCTTGGGTAGTGTATGAAAAGGCTCGAATAGTTAATGAAAAGGCTCGGGTAGTGAATGAAAAGGCTCGGGTAGTGTATGAAAAGGCTCGGGTAGTGAATGAAAAGGCACGGGTAGTGAATGAAAAGGCTCGGGTAGTGAATGAAAATGCTCGGGTAGTGAATGTAGTGAATGAAAAGGCTCGGGTAGAAAAGGCTCGGTAGTGAATGAAAAGGCTCGGTAGTGAATGAAAAGGCTCGGGTAGTGAATGAAAAGGCACGGGTAATGAATGAAAAGGCTCGGGTAGTGTATGAAAAGGCTCGAATAGTGAATGAAAAGGCTCGGAAAGTGAAAAGGCTCGGGTAGTGTATGAAAAGACTCGGGTAATGAATGAAAATGCACGGATAGTGAATGAAAAGGCTCGGGTAGTGAATGAAAATGCTCGGGTAGTGAATGAAAAGGCACGGGTAGTGAATGAAAAGGCTCGGGTAATGTATGAAAAGGCTCGAATAGTGAATGAAAAAGGCTCGGGTAGTGTATGAAAAGGCTCGAACATAGTGTCTGAAAAGGCTCGAACCAAGTGTAAAAAGGCTCGAACCTAGTGTAAAAAGGCACGGAAAGGCATAAAAATGCTCGAACCTAGTGTAAAAAGGCACGGAAAGGCATAAAAAGGCTCGAATCTAGTGTAAAAAGGCTCGAACCTAGTGTAAAAAGGCACGGAAAGGCATAAAAATGCTCGAACCTAGTGTAAAAAGGCACGGAAATGCACAAAAAGGCACGAACCTAGTCTAAAAAGGCACGAAAATGCACAAAAAGGCTCGAACCTAGTGTAAAAAGGCTCGAAAAGGCTCGAACCTAGTGTAAAAAGACTCGAATCTAGTGTCAAAAGGCACGAAAAGGCTCAGATGTTTTCTTTCAAAGGTTTTCTTTCTATGTTTAAAAAAGACATAAACTGAAAAAAAAAAGAGAGTATTTTTGTCTGGTCACCTAAATAGGTGCCTTTTAAACTTAAGTTAGTAATGTGGTGTCTGTCTTACAAAAAGCGCCTCAAATAGTGACAAAAAAATTTTGAACCCATTTTGAAAGACCCAAATTTTGTTAACTAAAATAGTTAATATGCAATTATAATGTTAGAGTCTCGAGATGAAGACCTGTACTTCCTATACACTCAAAATGTGATTTATTAATCTTAATTCTCAGCTTGGAAATTTTCACCTCAAAATATGATTTATTACTCTTAATTCTCAGCTTGGAAAATTTTCAAGTCCTTTGTGTACGGATGGCAATTCTACCCATGGATGTGGATCCACAGATACCCATCCCATCCGTGATGTTAAAACGGTATGTAAGTAGGTCAGAATGTGAAAACTCATACCCATAATCGTTACCCTACCTACATATCCGTTTATAGATATGAAACCTAAACCGAAATACCTAAACAACTTCATTTTTACTTTTGTAAAAACTAAAAACCTAAACCTAAATATCTTGTAGTTGTGTATTTGTATTATGTGTAATTTAGAAAGTATTTTTATTAAATTTTTTTTTTCTAGGTTCTTAATTCGTACAAGGGGGTGGAAGTTTATTTAGATTTTATTTTGTTATTATGGATTACTTGAATTTTATCAAATTTATTTCCCATGTTAACCATGTATCTATGCCAACCCAACTAGGTTTTAATTTATTATTAATTTTCCTATTTCTTTTAATAATTTTCAAGTAAGCGAGCATGTATGAATATATATCATTTCCATGGGTAAATACCCGTATTATACCCCTATCATTTCTCGGGTTTATAGACTAATATGTTTATCAAAATGGGATGCGTTTATTAATATAGACACGAGTGGCATGACAAAATTTGACCATAGCCCCACACAACAATAATTAGGTTTTTTCTTTTTCTTTTTCTTTTTCTTTTTTGAAATGATAGAGTAATTCGAGTTTGAGGATATGATGACTCGAATCAATTGGCGGAGCTTGAAAAATGTTTTGGATCGAGATGTTTTTAGTTCATCAAAATCAGAATTTTTTTTCTTTCTATATCCATATAATCTAGGTAAAATTGCACTAATATCCCCTAAATTTAGGTGTAATTGGATATATATATATAGAAGATTATTTAATTGCATGCATATCCCTTGAAATTCGTTGTTTTAACGGTTGACCAAACGGACAGTTAACGCGGGAGGGGTAAATACGTCAATTTATGCAAGACATTAAATGTTCTGAAACGAAATAACATTGAACGGTGAGTAAAGGAAAGTGTACAATTAATTGAAATGGAATAAAATTGTTTAATATTTAAAAATGTACATTCTTGCTTTACCGGTTGTCAAATCTAGTCTTTCAACCCTGACAACTAGTTTATTACCATTTTATGTCTGCATAGATACTCATTTTTGCGCAAAATGAAGCCTCACAAATGCTTATTTTGACACGAAACGGAGCCCCGAAACCTCTCTACCTATAATCATCTTAATCTCTAGTTATTCTCTTCACCCTAAAAAGAACTACCGAAAAAAAATCTAATCACTACTCTGTTTTCACACTCAAGAGAGCACGCATAGTGAAAAAAAATAAAAATTGTGTAGTATATCGAAGCTTGACAAGGTATGGACGATTATCCTCAGTTTAAGTGGAAGCATGCCTGAAACAATGTTGATTTTGGGTTTATTGTTTGAAGTTTTTCTGCTTTTTGCTTTCTTGTTTGATTTTTGTGTTCTTTGGGTGCTGCCTTTCGTAGGCTTCTTCGTTTCCTTGGCTACTGTTCTTCTTTTGTTTGCCTCTGGGCCTTTTTAAAATTGTATTCCTCTTTATTTTCTTTGTAACACTGAATGGTTTTTGGTTTATTGTTTGAAGTTTGATGCATATTATATGTTTTATAGTCAGTAATTGAAGGATTTTATTTTCAACTTTAAGGTTTTTGTACTTACTGAAATGATTTGGAGATTTATGGGTTATCATAAAATGCAAGTGATTTGGTGATCGAGTGTTTTCATTTCCGTTTTAGTTTTTTTTTTTTTTTTTTTTTTTGTTTTTTTTTGTTGCTTTGGAATTATATTGTAATCTCATATGATGATGAGTGTAACTAATTTTAGTGTTTATTGTATTTGATTATGGGTTGTTTCAGTTATGTGAATGTCATATAAAGTTAGGGCTTTGACACATTGATTATTGTCTATATTTATTTTCAGTATATATTTTAGTAAAAAAAAATGTATAGGATTTCTTTGTTGGTTTGCTAGTTGCATTTATCAACTGGGATCAGTGGGTTTTCATTGTAGTATTTCTGAATATTTTATTAAGTTATGGTTTGATGTTCTATAATGAATCATAAACAAGTTGTGAAATATAAATATGGGTTTATGATTATCAAGTTAATTTACTTATATTAATTTTATATTAATATAGGTTTAGGGTTAACATGTTAATTTAATTATATTAACTATATAAGCCTACTTCAAAGAAAAAAAAAACGCATTAGCCAATATGATTTTAATGTTGATCGAATGTTATTGTTATTCATGTTGATTACATCTTATTCTACAACTTAAAATTTATTTAAATTTATTTATGCAGGTTGAAGCCATGAATTGTTTTAATTTAAGTGTAAAGTTTATGGGATGTCAAGTTGAGTTTGGAATTGAACATCCAGACAAATACAAATTGGCTACTCTCTAGGCTGATGCGTACATTTTTGTGTGTAGTACAATTCCAAACCCATCCGAGACCTTCAAAACAGAGGCTCGACTTCCATGGAGTGGGCAGTACAAAACTATAAAGGATGACAATGATTTACAACAAGTTTTCGACATGTTCAAGGTCAGAGGTATTGAGACCGTCAGAATAGACATTAAGTTACTTCCGTTAGTAGTTGTACCTATTGTGGAAATAGATGGAACTGAACCACCTATTGAGTCACTTTTTTCATCTATTAATGGCAGTCCAAGTATGAGGACATATTCAAAAGATTTTATTTTCATATCAATTGACGATGAAGATAGTGAAGTTGTCAATTCTGAAATGTTTGCCAGTGAGGATGATGAAGATTACATCTCTTTGTGATGACAGTTCAAAATAAGTTGAGACATGTTTTATCAAATGGTTCACAATCTAAGGCAAATAGTACTGAGAATGATTCTGAGGATGATCAACTCTCAGATGCTACATCTTTTGACTGGGATCATGACTTCCTCATTGAAGTATCAAGTGATGAAGAAGATAATGGCACCAATAGCAACGTGCAGCCCATGAGAGGGATGTCATTCAAGTCTATGACTGATGAGAGAGTTAGACTTGAGGTTGGGCAGTTGTTCAACAACTTACACTACTTCAGGTAGATTATTCGACACTATGCTGTCCAAGAGGGGTTTGAATTACAACGAATTAAAAATGAGAGGAATAGATTCACAGCTTGGTGTGCAGCAGTGAATTGTAGTCGGAGGATTCATGCTAGTCCGGTGGATGATCGAACCAAGTTTATGATAAAGACACTCAATGATAGACATTGTTGTGTTAAGGTTCATAAAAACCAAGAGGTCACTGCTGTTTGGGTTGCTACTAGATTCAAGACATTGATTGAACAAAACCCGGATATCAAGGTGAAGTTTTTATGTAAGGAAATAAAAAAAATCTATGGCCTAACACTCCCTTCATACACACTCTATAAAGCCAAGAATAGGGTTCTTGTCAAGACTGAAAAAGAGCAATGGTAATTATATTCAATATTTTAAAAGTTGTATCTCAAATTTTTATAACGTAATTGTAATTAATTTTTATATTTGCACAGGTATGGCTATTCAGTGAGAGAAACGAATCCAGGATCAACATGTTTCTTGAAAACTATCACTATGACAATTAGTTAATATATATGCAGTTTAAATTCATCACATAAACCAAAATCTTATAACACAAACAATAATAATAATAAAGTTTAAACAGAAGAATGAAACACCGAATAATATCACCAATTTAATTACTTGTATAAAACAAAGTATTTTACATCTTAAGACCTTGTTTGGTACGCGAGATTAGATTAGACTATTTTAAAGGATTTGATTAGAATATACTGAATTAAATTAGTATCATCATCTATATGGTGTGACAGAGGATTGGATTAAATATAATCCTATCTAATGTTTGGATTTAGTTAGGATTTGCTTGGACAAAATTACATTAATTTGTAAATTTAAAAAGGTAAAATTATTTTATAGCATTTTTTATTTAAAAAATTATTTTAACTTTTAGTTATTTATTTATTTTGATTGAAAATTGCCGTTTTAATAACTAACAAAAATTTAACAATTGTTTTAAAAATATATAAATTGAAAAAAATTATTATTTTTCTTCAAAAAAAATAATAATATTATTTTGTTAAAAGGGTCTCCAATTCTCCATCATTAGATGGTGAAGATCAAAAAAAATATAAAAATATAAATAATTGAAAAATTGAGATACAGAGATAACTGTTGATGAGGTCGATGTAAACTAATTTGCTTTAATAATTTGTTTTTTTTTTAGGGGAAATTGTTGATGAGGTCGATGTAAACTAATTTGTTTTAATAATTTGTTTTGTTTTTTTTTTTATAGGGGATATTGCACTGACACCACTAAGGTTTAGCTTAATTGCACCTAGATGGAGAAGTATGCTTATTCTACATGGACATCCCCTGCAGTTAAGAGACTGCCGTTAGTCATTATCAGAGGAGGGACATTTTTGTCCTTTCTCAGGTTTTATACATAAAAAAAAAAATGAAAAATAAAACAAGGAGATGGACGACAAAGATGAAATGTTCTTCCTTTACATTCCCTTCTCTCATTTAAAATCAAAAGAATAAAATCTCCATGGAGAAAAAAATAATGAAGAGAAAAGTTGAAAAAAAAAAAAAATTATTTTTAGTTTGTTCTCTCTCTTTATTCTCTCCTCCTAACTCCACCTCTCCCGATCACTTGCCATTGATGGAGAAAAAAACTCACTCAAACATAGTTGAGTTTAATATTGAAGATTTTGTTGATTTTAGATATTGTGAGATTGACTTGAGATCAGCTTTTGATGTTGTGGATTTTGATTTTAGTTGGGTTTGGGAGGATGAAAATGTTTAGAAGGATTTTTTTTTTTTTTCGATTTTTCTTTTTGGTTGTGGTAAGTGGTAACAGTGAACCCCTCCACCGTGTTGCCTCCATTGACAAAACGTTCAATTATTTTATTGGTTTTTTTAATATTTGCTTTCACAAAATGCAAGGGCATTTTCGACATTACACAAGCTACACTTAGAAACCAGAACAGAACCCATAACAGATGTGAACTCCAAGGGGTGTGTATGTTGAAAGACGATATTCTGTAATATGACTGCAATTATACAAAACCTCAGGGGTGCTAGTGCAATTCTCCCTTTTTATATGATAATGTATTTCTATTTTACAACTGAGAAAGTATTCGGGATTTGTCTATGGTTTTCCCAAGTATTTGGGAAAATAAGCCAAACAACCGACATAAAGTTTTTTTGTTTTTTTTTTAATTGTTTTCATTTTTGTAAAACAAGTTAACTTTTAAATATGTATTTTTTTTTCAACATGTCATACGATTAATAAAAAATATGAAAAACTATGATTTGTTTAAAGATTTCCTTTACACATAAATGAAAGAATCAATACCACTCAAAAAACAACCAATAACTACGATAGTGGTAAAAACTCATTTGGATCTCTATTGGTAAAACGGTATCGTACAAACCCTTTTAGACTTCTATTGGAAATGAAGTACAACAGAAAAGAAACAATCGATATGATCTATGCGTGCTACATTGGAGAAGCAAGTAATTTAAGTTAATTTTTAGTTTTGTTTTTGTATAATTTTTTTATTAAGGAATTTTTGAATAAAAATTATGTTGACAACAAAGGTCCGTAGTCTACTAGGATAATTGGATGGATAGATGGCTGCTGGGAGATAACCAAGTTTTAGTAAAATTTTTTTTTTATAGTTTTTCTGTAAATTTTGGTACATCAAATTTAATTAGAAAATGTTGGATAATAGAGATGATATTCCGAAATTAATTAGATATTGCTGGATAATATTAATGCAAAAATCAAAGACAGTTTGCCGTGTGTTTAAGTTGAATGAAGGTAAAATAAAAAATAAATTATAATTCAAATTCATTAAATAAAAATATTTATGTCTGTGCAATATGTGCAATGCAAAAATCAAAGGTAGTGTGATGTGTGTTTAAATTGTTCAGTCGTGTGTTTAAATTGAACAATGTAATAAAAAAGAAAATAAATTGTGATTCAAATTAATTAAAAAATAAATAAAAATTAGGGGATGGTAGCTCGCATCGTTGAGACTTATAACTTATGTTCAACAGTTTAAAATTGATTTATTAAGTCATGTGAAATTGACACGTAATCGATGTCAACTCAGTCATTTATTTGAGATGGATCGACGTTTGTACTCGCGGCGTCTACTGTTGTGCCGGGTCTACGAAGCTTGTTTAATTATGATTTTCACTACGAATACGAACCATGAAAGCGTGACCTATCGATTCTTTAGACATTTGGAATTTAAAGTTTGAGGTGTCAGAAAAGTTACCACATGGATAACTGACTTGTGGCAGCAAAGCGTTCATAGTGACATTGTTTTTTGATCCTTCGATGTCGGCTCTTCCTATTATTGTGAAATAGAATTCACCAAGTGTTGGATTGTTCACCAACCAATAGAGAACGTGAGCTGGGTATCTACTACTCAGATAACCTTAGTAATTCTAGAGCTAATACGTGCACGAAACCCAGACTTCTGGAAGGGATGCATTTATTATATAAAAGGTCGACGATGACTTTGCCCGTTGCTCTGATGATTCATGATAACTCGACGAATCACACTGCCATCGTGATGTGTTATAACTTTAATGTCAAATATACACTATGTACAAATATCTCTTCGAGAGAAGTATAATTACATTAAATTTAGTACATATACCTCTACTGAGACAATTGAGATTCTTTTATTTTCTTCAACGGTCTTATATGGGAGATTAACATTTCTATATGACTTTTCACGATTTTTTTTTTCACTTATGAGACTAGCTCTTCGAGGGTTTTAAAGTCTTTACATTAAGCAATTTGACGGATTCACCAACGACAAATTAGACATTTTAATTTTTAAAGAGTCCATGTGTCTAGGGAGGGGTAAATTTATCTAAAAAGATAACAGTATTTGGACAAATTTACCCCCTCTATAGACACATATCATCCTTTTAGGAGGGAGGTAAGTATTACCCCTCTTGAAAAAGAGTGAGCAAAAGTGTTCTCTGTGTAATGATTTTTTTTTTTTTCTTTTGGGGGGGGGGGGGGGCGGGCGGGGGCGGCGCTGACATGTTCCTCTTCGTTTGTCTAACTTCCATTACAAATTTCATCTCTCTCTGGGCTCCTCTTTCCTGGCAAATATAAAGCCACACTAATGAGTTAACGTAACTAGAAACTCATTATATAGATTCTTTTTCCCATCAACCAAGGAAATGAATGAGCATACCTCTATAAAATGAATGAGCATACCTCTATATATAAGATGGAATAGATTTGGTGTTGTATTTCTTGGAAGTGGTTCTTTTGGCCCATTTTCATTTTTGTTTTTTGAAAATAATTTCGAATTCGTATTTGGTAATTGTTTTATTCTATTATCTATTTATGCCCCCTACCGATCTATTTATGTCTCACTTTTTTAATTATTTAGTATTTTTTTTTCCTTTATCAAAATTACTAAAAGAGACATACAATTTAAGAAAAAAAAAAGTAAATATAATAAAACCTCACATTCGTTTTTTTTTAAAAAAAAAAAAAAAAAAAAAAAAAAAAAAAAACCCAACGTTCTTTTAATCATTTTCTCGAAATATATATATATATATATATATTTTTTCATAACTCGATCTCAAACCCTAAAAATACTAGATCATATTTAAACAATAAATCAAACATTTGTGGTGCATTAGATATATGAGATTGCTTATTATTTAATCTCATATTCTCATTACTCTTTAGAATATCTGAAAGTGAAATGATGATAACCAAAACAAATACTTACTCTTTGCTTCTTGTTTCGTTTTGTTTGTGGGCTGTTTCATTTTTTTCTCTGTGTTTTGTCTTGGGTTGCTCTGTTCTTTGCTCTTTTCTTGAGACTGTTTGCTTGTTCTTTGTCTTGTGATTTCTTAACATTTTATATAAAGCTTGAATTTTTTTTTTTTTTAAAAAAAACACTAAAAAAGAAATTTTAAAAAAATTTGTTCATGGAAGGTGAGAGAAAGACAAGACCAGAGATAAAGAGATCTGAGATAGATAAAGATATTAGAGATGTGTTTATTAAGTTTGAAAAATAAGTAAAATAGTAGTTTTGAAAATAAATAAAATAAATTGATAAAAACATTTAACTTTATTTAATTAAATCAAAATTTAAACAAGTGAGACATAAATAGATCAATAGGGGGTGTGCTATTAGCACCACTCTTTCAAATTTGTTTTTTTTTTTTGTTTAGGGTAGTGTTAACCCGTGTCCTAAAGACACTGGTTAACAACCACTTTATTACTATAATGGCTCGTTTACTAATCAAGAATGAAGGGAATCGGAACCAAGTTCCACTGGAAAGGGAATGGAGAGGAATCAGAATTAAGTTACTAAATTCTATTCCACTGTTTACTAACAATTTAGGAATCAGAAATGGAATCAAATTTATTCCCTTTCTAGTATTTACTTCAACTAAGGAATCGAATGATATATAGTTGATTACAAAAATACCCTTGTGTATATAATATGTTGAAATATATATTTTTTATTATGAAAAACTATTTTTTATTCGGCTCATAACACTATAACTAGTAATTAACATCTTTATATCGTAAACTTTCAACTAATTAGTCAATAATAATTAAAAATTGAGGAGTAATTCAGATTTGAAAGCATAATTAATTTAATGTCGAATTAATTTCTCACATTTAGGTGCTTTTTTCCCTTCTCTCGAAAATTAAAACACAAAATAACTCGACATATGCTATTAAAGGAAATCAAATTATTCTACAGAGATTCAGCAAATCATTTGATTGTATGACAGAGATTTGGAGTAATTATTGGCAAGCAATTTGGACTTTCTGGTTTAGAATAATTGTAAACAATTACGTTGTAATTAGCTAGCAATCAGCTTTCATTTACTTAGAATAGATTTTCTTAACCAGTATAAAGCTCATGAATTACTGTACAAATGAGACATACAAAATGTACAGAGAATTTCTTCATCTTGTTTGTCTTCCATATATAATTTTTTACATGGTATCAGAGCACCGATCCCGATGACTCTTTAAACCTAAACACCTTCCGCTACAAACAAAACATGATGGTAGAAACAATAACCAAACAGACATCAATTGATGTTTCAGATCAATTTATCTTACATCACTCGGATAATCCGGGAATAGTTTTGGTCTCCAAGCTACTTGAAGGGTACAACTACGGGCAATGGAGTCGTGCTATGTGCATAAGCCTTAACGTAATGAATAAAATTGGTTTCGTTAATGAAACCATTAAAGCACCAGAATCTACGGATTCGAAGTTTTCAATTTGGCAGAGGTGCAATGACATGGTGTTGTCATGGATCCTAAATTCAATCCATCCATACATAGCTGGTAGTGTTATCTATTCTAAAACTGCGGCTGAAGTTTGGAATGATCTCAAGGAGAGGTTTTCGCAAGGAAATGATTCCAAAATTTATCAACTTCGGCAAGAAATTGTCGAACACCGACAGGGACAAGAATCTGTCTCTGTTTATTACACCAAAATGAAGGCTCTTTGGGATGAATTGGCCTTATATCAAAAACCTATATCCTGCAAGTGTTGAGGAATATTGAAGAATCTTGCCGATCGATAAGAGAAAGAAAGAGTCATGCAATTTCTCATGGGATTGAACGAAACTTATGCAACAATTCGAGGATCAATCCTGATAATGAGTCTTCTTCCGGATACACGCAAGGCCTATGCCTTGGTATTTCAACAAGAAAGACAAATTGATGTAGTCTCCCGATGTGAGACCAATACTAGCCATCATGCAATGCAACTCAATCATTCACAAAAGATGGGACAAGTCACTCAAAAAAGTCGGCCTTTCAGAGCACAAGAAAACAACGCTCCAAGAAAGCCACTCAAGTGCAACCATGGTGATCGAGATGGACATATTATTGATCGTTGTTTTTACTTGCATGGATTCCCAGTTGGCCACAAATTGCATGGGAAGAATGTGAAGCCAAAGAGAAAGAAACCAACCGCACACAACACTCAAATCAACACATTTGAACCAACCAAATGATTAACTATAGAAGGGGCCACATTCACTACCAATGAATACAATCAACTCATGGCTTTACTTCGGAAAAGGAACGGTAATGATCAGTCTTTTGTAAACATAGCAGGTATAACAACATCCATCTATAATACTACTAAACATGGTTTTCATTCTGATTTATATTGGATTGTGGATAGTGGTGCGACAGATCATATATCCAAGTCATCACCAATATATAATGAATCTGATACTCATTGTGATTTTGTGGAATTACCTAATGGTGGTAAAGCAGAGATTAAATCTACTGGGTCTATTAAATTATCACCAGATTTACTTCTTGATGGGGTGTTACATGTTCTGAATTTCGAGTTAACTTGTTATCAGTTAGCAAACTTACACAAGCATTGAGATGTAATGTGATATTTTACCCTGGTTTTTGTATGGTGCGGGACATGGTTACGAAGAAGACGATTGGCCTGGGCAAGCAACATAACGGGTTGTACTATCTCAAGTGCAGTCAGAATCAATACCTCGTAAACAATGTCAATCGTATCTCTAATCTTTGGCATCAACAACTAGGGCACCCATCTCTTGCACCTCTTTAGGCGCTTTCCAAGGCCATTCCAAAAATAATTTTTTATTCACAACATGTTTGTGACATTTGTCCGGCAGCCAAACAAACACGTTTACCTTTTTCCTGCAGTTCAATTTCATCAATTGCACCTTTCGATTTACTTCATTATGACATATGGGGACCTCATAAAGTTAATTCTCATTCTGGGGCACGATATTTTTTAACTATTGTAGATGATTTTTCTCGTTTTACTTGGATTTATCTCGTGAGTTTTAAGTCCGAGACACAATCATTGTTGAAATCTTTTTTTTCTTGGGTTAAAACTCAATTTCATTGTGATATTAAAGCTCTACGTGCTGATAATGGGAGTGAATTCACATCAATGTGTTCTTTTTTTAATGATCATGGGACTATATTTCAGCAGCCTATACATACCTCAACAAAATGGGGTTGTGGAGCGCAAACATCGTCACCTGTTAAATGTGAGACGTGCTCTTCGATTTCAAGGAAATTTACCTTTAAAATTTTGGGGAGAAAGTATCCAAACTGCATGCTATCTAATAAATCGCCTACCTATACCATTGTTATCTCACAAATCACCATATGAAATTTTGCATGGTAAATCATCCGGTTACTCTCACATACGAGTTTTTGGATGTTTATGCTATGTGACCAAACTCACACCCACTCACAAATTTGATATGCGTGCTCGTCGATGTATTTTTGTTGGCTATCCTCTTAATCAAAAGGATATCGTGTTTATGACCTTAATACAAAGAAATTTTTTACCTCTCGGGATGTTGTTTTTCATGAACACACTTTTCCATTTTCTACATCACCTGTGGAAAATCAATATGATTACCCTATTTTGCTCATAACTTTTGATGGCATCACACCATCTCTTCCCATCAATTCCCAACCGACACTAGAATCTGAATCCCACATTCTAGCCCACACATCTAGCACACAATCAATACCCAATCAATCTCTTAATTCACATGATCTCATATCTCCTGAAATTACGACTATAATCCCTCCAATCAATGTCAAATCTTTTGACACTCAATTATCTTCTGAAATTGAAATCCCAAATTCCACAAATATTCCTGTTACTTTAGAACCTACACCAATTCTGCCACAAAATCAGCCTCATCTTCGTCGCTCTAGTCGATCCACAAGAGCTCCTACTCATCTCAGAGATTACAAAGTTAACCATGCTTTGTTGCTTGCCTCAGGTGCCTTCACTTCTACCACGTCCGGTACTCGGTGCCCCTTCACTCGATATGTTTCTTACTCCAACTTTTCCACTGACCATAGAAAGTTTGTGAACAATATCTCCCACCTGATAGAACCGGTTTCTTATGAGCAAGCCAACCAAGATCCATAGTGGGTTGAAGCCATGCAGGCAGAACTTTACGCACTTAAGGATAACAATACATGGACTATGGTTCCACTTCCTCCTGACCATCATCCAATTGGTTGTAAGTGGGTATTTAAGATTAAATACCACTCTGATGGTACCGTCGAGCGTTATAAAGCCCAACTTGTTGCAAAGAGCTTTACGCAACGTGAGGGCATTGACTACAAAGAAACATTTGCTCTGGTTACCAAACTCATCACAGTGCGTTGCCTTTTGACTGTTACGGCTGTCCATAATTGGAATCTACATCAAATGGATGTACAAAATGCTTTTCTTCATGGGGAACTCGCTGAGGAAGTTTATATGCACCTTCCACCAGGTTCTCGTCGATAGGGGGAGAAAGTTGTATGTCGACTCAATAAATCTTTATACGGTCTCAAGCAAGCCTCTCAAAGTTGGTTTCAAAGTTCTCTTCTGCAATCCAAAATGTTGGTTTCAAAAAGTCAAGAGCGGACTATTACCTATTCACTAAGGTTCATGATAACTCTTTTACTGCCATATTACTCTATGTTGATGACATGATCATCATAGGGAATAATGAAGAAGAGATCAATGATCTTAAAAAGTTCCTAAGCAGTTGTTTTCGAATTAAGGACTTTGGACCCTTTAAGTATTTTCTTGGGGTAAAAGTTGCACGTTCGAAGGCAGGGATTTCGATTTGTCAGCGAAAATATACCTTAGATATATTAGAAGAAGTTGGTTTGCTTGGTGTGAGGCCTGCCAAATTCCCAATTGAACAAAATTTGAAACTAACTTCGACCAATGGTGATCTACTCAAGGACCCAACTCATTATCATAGGTTAGTTGGAAAGTTAATTTATCTCGCTATTACGAGACCAGAAATCACAAATTAAGTCTCTACTCTTAGTCAGTTTATGCAGTAACCAGGAAGGCCACACCTTGATGTTGTGCATCGTCTTCTACGGTATCTAAAAGAAGCACCAGGTCAGGGACTATTCTTCCCATCACATAGTCAATTGAAATTAGTCAGATATTGCGATGCAGATTGGGCTGGATGCCCAACCACACAGCAGTCAGTCACGGGGTACTGTATATTTCTTGGAAAAGCACTTGTGTCCTGGAAAAGTAAAAAGCAAACAATAGTGTCCAGGTCTTCAGCAGAAGCTGAATACAGGTCGATTGCAGCAGTCACCTGTGAACTCACTTAGCTAAGGTACCTGCTACGAGATTTACATGTTGATCATCATGAGCCTGTAAGGTTATTTTGTGACAATCAAGTAGCCATATACATTGCAGCAAATCCAGTATACCATGAACGCACTAAGCATATTGAGTTAGGTTGCCACACAGTTCGTGAACGAATTCAGAATGGGGAGATTGAAACAGCCTACATACAAACAAGAAAACAAGTAGCTGATATATTCACAAAACCATTGGGGAAAGTCATTTTTCAATCACATCTTGGCAAGTTAGGAGTTCTTGACATTCACGCTCCAACTTGAGGGGGAGTATTAAAAGAAATCAAATTATTCTATAGAGATTCAGCAAATCATTTGATTGTATGACAGAGATTTGGAGTAATTATTGGCTAGCAATCTGGACTTTCTGGTTTAGAATAATTGTAGACAATTACGTTGTAATTAGCTAGGAATCAACTTCCATTTACTTAGAATAGATTTTCTTAACCAGTATAAAGCTTATGTATTACTGTACAAATGAGACATATAAAATATACAGAGAATTTCTTCATCTTATTTGTCTTCCATATATCATTTTTTTTTACATATGCAACCATTAGCTTACACAGTACTTGATCCATTATTAACCATATAAAAGAAAACAAAAAAAATTATATATAAATTATAAGTTATGTCTCAAAAGATTGTGAAACAAAAAACAAGTCTAAAATATCAAAAATATAAACATGTCTCAAAAGTACATAAATTATTTGAAACGTTTTTAAATATTAAAACGTTGCCAATAAAACTAAATAATAAGATAACAATGATCATGCTGTAAAAGACAAAGACATAAAGAATTACAGCCCATGCTCTAAGAGATCCATAACATATATCTTCTTCTTCTCAGCAGACATGGTGAAGAACACCGTCAACAAGTCATGATCTTTAGCTAACATGTTTGTAGCTCGAAAGAGTTGTAGTCGACTCAATCCTTCCATATTGTTCAACTCACTCTTAAGTTTAGCTTGTAAGTCAGCCACCTCCTTCTCATATGATAAAACATTAATTAAGCCATTAAGCTTGGGTGCCATTGCTGCAATAACATATGCCATGTTACTAAAATCCTTATGCATTTCATTAGTTACCTTATTTCTAACAGTACGAGCACGCTTTGAAACAACAACCTCCTTCTCATATGATAAAACATTAATTAAGCCATTAAGCTTGGGTGCCATTGCTGCAATAACATATGCCATGTTACTAAAATCCTTATGCATTTCATTAGTTACCTTATTTCTAACAGTACGAGCACGCTTTGAAACAACAACATTATTGTCCGTGGATTTACGACGATGAGCACTTGGTGGTTAGGAAGATGAATTCCAAAGCCTTTAGTACCTTGAGATTGAAATGCCATATTTGACCACCTATATTTCCATTTAATAAATCGATAAAGGACTCCACATTTTCATGATTGATTGCATCATCTTGTTGTAATTCCTCATCATCATCTACATCATTACCTGCATTCATACCAGCTGCACGATTTTTTCCATATATCTCACCCGGTGCCTAATAGTGTGGAAAAGGTTTATTAAACAACCCACTCGCATCTTTTCATTTCTGCAAACCAAATATATTATATATGAAAATAAGATGATGTTAACGATAGTACCATAGCCACGAAAATTAGAAAAACGAGATCTATTCTGATATTATGAAAGGTATTATGGGAATATGAATAAAAGTGAGCTTGACCTATTGAACTAATCAGCCGCCGCTGTCCATCCCAATCCTAGATCTAGCCTGACCAAGCCCCACTGTCGTCACTCCAACCCGGTCGTCGACCTCGATTGCCTTTCGCTAGCGTTCCATAGCACCAATCGCACCCATCACATAGCATGTCAGTCGTCGTTGCATTGAAGTTCCATCGCACCGATCGCACAATTCTTCCGTTGCACAGATCGCACCAGATACGTCGCTCCAATCGCACCAGTTCCGTCGTCGTTCAATCTTCTGTCCGGCTAGATGTTGTCACCGCCAACTCCTTCCTTCCGTCAGTCTTGTGCAGTTTCTTATGCTGAGAGTACTCCAATTTCAAAATATAAAAACTTGAATATATTTTTGTTGTGTAATTTTTCTCACATGTTTGTTTTGACTTATGACTTCTATGGAGTTATCGGATCTTTTTCCAGAGCTTGAACCACGAGTTAGAGCCCTTTCAATCCAAACTGACTCTCAAATGGATAGACTTTAGAATCTCAAACCAGTAATGAAATCTTATGCCCAAGCAATCTCCTCCGCTATTGCTCTGGTCTCTTCAGCTTCGAAGAAAAAAGGTGATTATCTTGCAATCAAAGTCAATTGAAAGCTTATGAAGAACGGTTGAAACTTTGCAGTTACTCTCTTATCGGTCGAGTTGTCTTATCAAAGGGAGAGGAACCTTGGAAGATATTGGCTCTTAAAGACAAACTTCAATCTATTTGGAAATTGAATTATCAATGGCGTCTCATCTCTCTTGGAAAGGGATTATTCCAGATACTTTTGAATTTTGAGGACGATAAATCACGAGTTTGGGGCATCAGATCACTTCATTTGAAACCTGAAATTCTAAGGCTTCAGCCATGGATTCAGAATTTTAATCCTAACACACAACGCACGACGAATGCTCAAATATGAGTGCGGTTTTACGATTTACCTTGGAAATTTTGGCACCCTCAAATCCTTTTAGACATGGCACGTGGGATTGAAATTCTTCTAAAGTTTGACAAGGCTACCCTAGAGGGTGATTATAGCCACTTTGCTCATATGTTGATTGATATTGACCTTTCTAAGTCTTTGCCTAATTCCATCATTATAGAAATTGGGGAAGATTTTTTATTTTCGACTATTTACTTTGAGAATGTTCTAAGTTAAGCACGATGAAGCTGCAACTTCTTTTCTAAACAAGACAGCTTTAGACCCGGCTGCCTCTTCTAGTTCCCTCAGGCCAATCATTCCCATTGGATAAGGGGAGGCCTTGAAGAACTCTGTTTTTTTAGATGATTCCACAGACCCATTACACTCTGAGCAGGTAAATATTGATACCAGGACAGATCCTGTTATTGCTCATTTGGAGCCCTTGATAGATCCTCCCATGGTAGAGCCACATTTGCACACTCTTGAGGGTGAAGTTAGCTCTGACACTAATAGTGAAGGCACCGAATCAGACTTCAGTCATTCCACAGCTTTAGACATCACATGTATTCAAGGTGGAGTCTTTTGGGTAGATCAATTGAAGGATTCAGGTTGGAAGGAAGTTACCGCTAAAAAAGGTAAGAAAAATAAAACTCAGGGTTACCAGTGTTGTTTCGCCCAAAACTAGAGCTGCTAAAAATAAATTGTTATATAAATGATTGTCCTTTATTGGAACTGTTGAGGTATCGCAAACAGTGATACCCAACGTACTTTGAAAGATTTTTGTTCTCATCACAGACCGAATTTTGTTTACATTGATGAACCGTTGTATGCTTTTGATTCAATTTCTCCTACTTTTTGGCTCTATATGAGGTTGCACTTTATTGGTGCTAATGCTAGAGGTACTCCTAGTATGTGGATTTTTGGGTCTAATGCTTTTCAGGATGTTACTGTTGTTTTGTCTCACTCTCAACATGTTACTGTTTGTGCTAATTTTTATGGGATTGTCCATCGGATCTCTTTTATTTATGCCAGTGTGAACTACATCACTCGTAGATCTCTTTGGAGCTCTCTTATGGACATTGCTGGTTCAGATGATCCGTGGCTTATGCTTAAAGACTTCAATTCAGTTCTAGGCTCTCATGGGACTACTAGTAACGTTTTTGCTATATCATGTGATGATTTTTGTGCTGGTTTAACGGTTTGTGATCTTGTTGACATTGAAACGAAATAAGTTTTTTATACCCGAATCGGCCGGGGTAGGCGTGGTATGGTTCTTTCTCGATTAGACAGACCAATATGTTCCCATTCTTTACTGGCTTCTTGGTCATAGATAGCCTGTGTTACATTGCCTAGATCTCATTTAGATCATCACCCTTTATTGGTTTCTTGTTTTCCTGGTGTTTCACCGGGTCCACGGCCCTTCAGGTTTCAAGGTATGTGGGTTTCTCATCCCTCCTTCCTTGATTTGTTTAGATCAGTTTGGTCATCCTCTATTACTGGGAGTGGTACTAAGGTTGTTGTTCAAAAGTTGAAACTATTGAAAAAGGCATTAAGGAGGTGGAATTGGCAGGTGTTTGAGGATATTGCCTCGAATGTCACTAATGCTAATAAGAAGGTGATGCTTATTCAGGACAAGATTGGTTCTGAAGATTTTTCAGACGATTTTTTTCGTCTTGAGACTGCCGCTCTTGCAGATTTGGATAGTGTTCTAAAAATTAAGAGATTTTTCTAAAAGAGAAAAGTAGAGTCAGGTGGCTTGCTGAGGGTAGGGTGATCAGAATGCTAAATTTTTTCATTCTTTGCTAAAGCGTAAAGAGGGAAATAAGCCTCTTTCCTCTATTCAAATTGGTGAGAATATTTCTTCTGATCCTACTGAAATTGGTGAGCACATTTCCTCTTTTTATCAGCATCTTTTTTCAGGTCCTGACAACGATAGTTCAGATTTCTCTATAATTCGAGAGCATGTGCCTTCATTGGTTACTGTTGATGAGAATGCTTCGGTTCTTCGGGTTCATTCTTTTAATGAAGTGAGGAGTACGGTTTTTACCATGGATCCTCTAAGTGCTCGTGGTCCTGATGGTTTCTCGGGCAGATTTTATTCTCATTGTTGGGAAATTGTGGGTCATGATGTGGTTTTAGCTGTGCATGATTTTTTTCCACACTGGTTGAGTTTTTCCAGGTTTGAATTCTAATTTCTTAATTCTTATTCCAAAGACTTCAAACGCTATCTTGGTAGACCAGTTTCACCCGATTGCTCGTGGTAATTTCCTGTTTAAGGTTATCACTAAGATTATTGCTGACCACTTGACTGAAAGTTACTACTGCATTATATCTCCAAATAAATTTTGTTTCATTAGGGGTCATCAAATTGGAGACTGTATTGTCAGTGCTTCTGAATGTTTTAATGTGTTGAATAATGGTAGTTGTGGTGGGCATTTGACTTTAAAAATAGACATTCGTAAGACTTTTGATACCATTAGTTAACCGTTTCTCTTCGAAGTCCTTCGGTATTTTGGTTTCTCTAAGAGTTTTATTGGATGGGTTGATGCTATTTTGATTCTACTAGGATCTCAGTTTTTATTAATGGCTCCCCCAGGGCTATTTCCCTTGTTCGTGTGGTGTGCGGCAAGGTGATCCTCTCTCCCTTCTTCTTTTTTGTTTGGCGGAAGATTTTTTGAACAGATACCTTACGCATCTATTAAACTCGAGTTCTATGACTTCTATCTCTTCTCCGGTTGGAATACGTGCCCCTTCACATTTTCTGTATGTTGATGATGTTATCCTATTTTATCGGGATTTACCTCAGAATTTACGAGTGATTTTAGATGCTTTTGCACTTTATGACTCTCTCTCGAGTCAACATGTTAATTGAGAAAAATCTTCTATATTCTTTGGCAGAGACATCTCTGGGCCTCAAATTATTAATTTTCTCTCAATGTCTGGGATGCGTAAGGGTGGTGATTCAATGACTTATCTAGGAGTCCCTCTTTTCATTGGTACGCCTAAACGTCGATGGCTGATCCCATGAGCTGATAAAATTAAAGGTAAATTGGAATCGTGGAAGGGTTTTTCTCTTTCAATGGCAAATAGGTTATGTCTTATCAATTCAGTGATTGCGGGTTCCTTCCTGCATTCCTTTCAAGTTTATCATTGGCCTTCATCTTTTTTAAAAGATTTAAATGCTGCTATTCAAAATTTTTTTTGGACTGGTTCGATCGATGGTCGTAAATCTGTCCAAGTTGCTAGGAAATCTTATTGTAAGCCTAAGGATGGTGGTGGTCTTGGTGTTAAAGACCTTGGTATTCTTAACAAGACCATGCTTAAAAAGTTCAGTTGAAGGATGTTGACTGATGAGCCTTTCATATTCACATATCTTCGGGCTCGGTTTTTTACCTAGGATCACAGACCCAGAAGGTGGTATGTTGTTTCTTCTGTTTGGTCAGGTCTAAAATTGCATTATACTCCTCTGAAGATTGAGTCTAAGTGGTTGGTTGGTCGTCACTCTAAGGTTCATTTTTGAACGGATAACTGGTTGGGAGATCCGTTGATTGACTTGGTTGAGGGTAGATCTTCGTTACAACCTCCGCTGGATTCTATTGCGGGTGATATTTACTCAAATGCCACAGGTTGGGATATTCCTGCTTCTTTTCAAGCTTTTCACCCGAATGTTGCTTCTGAGATTGAGAAGGTGGTGGTTAGCACTGACTTAGACTCGTTAGTTTGGACTTGTTCCTTGGATGATGTTGTTTCTTGTAAATCTGCTTATGATTCTCTTTTTGAGGTTATGAATTCTATTTGTTAGGGTAAGCAGATTTGAGCGTCTTTTATTCCTCCTTCTCATTCTATTCTCATTTGGCGCTTGTTTCATGGTAAGATTCTTACGGACATTGCGTTGCGTACCAGAGGTTATATTTCTCTAACTTGTTGTCGATTTTGCTGTGCTACAGAGAAAGATTTAAGGCATCTGTTTCTTGACTGTCCATTTGTTCGTGGGTTGTGGGATGTTGTATCCTTTACTTTTAGCCATAAGCTTAAGTTGGATGGTATTTATTTGGATCTTTGGCAGGAGGCAATGAGAGTTGTCTTTAGCACTCAACTGAAAGCTCTTTGGCGGGTTTCTATCATCACGGTTTTCTGGGTGGTATGGTTCCTCCGGAACCAAGCTACCTTTGAGGGTGGCAAGCCTATTTTTACCGATGCTCTCTCCTTAATTTAGCGTTCTGTTTGCGAGGCAGACTCCCTTTAGTCTGGCACTATGAAGAATTCAGTGGATGAGCTTCAGACTATTCAACGACTTCATGTCTCTGGTCATCATTCCAAGGCTCCTCGGATTTTAGAGGTTAATTGGCGCTCTCCTCCACCGGGTTGTCTTAAGGTTAACACATATGGAGCTGCTTTTGGTAGTCTTAGTTTTGTTGGTTGTGTAGGGGGTTTTCACACATGTAGAGGTTTCGTTAAAGGTTGTTTAGCTATTCCTTTTGGTGTTTGCTTTGCTTTTGAGGCTGAATTGGCCGCTGCCATACACGATATTGATTATGCTTGGACTTTTGGCTGGCGTCGGTTATGGTTGGTGAGTGATTCGACTTTTGTAGTGGATATCCTTTGCTCTAGGTCTTGTAAGGTTCCTTGGCGTTGGCGCCCCGCTTGGGATAGGTGTTTGAGTTTAATCTCTCAAATGAACTTTGCTGTCACTCATATTTATCGGCAAGGTAATCAATTTGCAGATAGTTTAACTTCCAGGAGCCCCGGTATTGTCTCTCCTACATGGTGGTAGAACACTCCGAATTTTTGCAATCCTTTTTTTTTTCAATGATTTTTGTAGCAGACCTTCTTTTAGATTCTGTTGATTTGTTTTCTTCTTTTGTTTTCTGCTCTCTTTTATTCTCTTTCTTTTTTCTTTAATAATATGTTGGGTTAGGGTTGATTCCGATCCCCAACAACCTTATCAAAAAAAAAAAATATAAAAAAAAAAATAAAAATAAAAAAGATGTTGTTAACAATAAATAAATTAAATTGTTAACAAGAGAGTTATTGATTTACCTTTACCCACTCTTCATACACATTATTTTCACACATCAACATCATATATTCATCATTCCAACCAAAGCTACTTTGAGATAAAAGCTTATGCAATGCACAATATTTGGCTTTCAATGTCTTTACTCGCAATTCAATATGTGGTGATGCTTTTAGTCCACAATTAGGTAGTTTAGCTTCCATCATGGTTTCCAATTGAGCTAAATAACCATTTTTGAAACCACGGTCTGCTTTCCACATAGTATTTTGATTCAATTCTTGTAATGATTCAACAAGTATAGCGTCCTCTGCGATTGTCCAAAAATGTTTATTCATCCCTCTCCCTCTGTGTGTTATTTGTGCTAGATTCTGTCATCCTAGTTTATATTGCCATAAAAGTTCATAAAATAATTAAAATTTTATATACAACAAATAAATAAAAAAGTAAATCAGTGCAACACTATATGGATGACTGCACTAGTATACATGAGTAATAAATTAATGCAATGTATATGAATTTGTTATCCAAGTAGTATTTGCAGTAGTAGTTCAAGCCAATTCAATGTCAATGCTAAATATGAGAAATTAGGATAACATATTATATATATAATCAGCATAAGAAGAACAATTTGTTTTAGAAGAAACAAGTAATTTATTGAAAGAAAAAAAAAACCCCAATAATGAGTCTTACTATGAGAGAACAAACCAAAATAAATATATAAACAACAATAAACGAAACCTGAAGAAAGCAAATCTTGCACACTAAAAGATATAACTAGTTCATGAAAAATCCACTTGCAAATAATAATTCAAAGATACAATATTTGTAGTTCATGAAAATTAATTCAAATAGCAAGTACAATACAATTTAAATGTGAATTTCAATTCCTCATTCCTTACTTTGCCATGAATTAAACATTTATACAGCAAGGTTGTGTCTCCATGTATTTCACTCGTTGGATGATTCCACGCTACTAATGTAGTCATTTTCATTGTCCACAGTATTATCCTTTTCAACTGGTGTGTTGCCAAATTCTTGTTCAATCGGATCAATAGACATCTCTCTTCTAATACAGTTATGAAGCATACAACACACTGAAGTTATGCGATGTTGGGTTTTTAAGTCATATAATGAAGGACTTCTAAGGATAGCCCAACACATTTTTAATAAGCCAAACGATATTTCAATCACAGTCCTAGCACTTGAATGCTTCATATTATAAAACTCATGTGGAGTAGTTGGTTGATATCCATCTCTCCATTCATTAAGATGATATCGTTGACCTCTAAATGGGGCAAGAAATCCGTTTCCATCGGAGTAATCAGCATCCACCAAATAATAATTACCTAAAATGTTCAGTATAATAAATATATCACTTCACTTAAATTTAAAAGACTAAAATTTGTTAGTTGCTAGGAAAATTAAAAATACTTATTATTACCTTGTGGGACTTTTAACCCATTTCTCCTAGTCACAACATCTCTAAGAACTCTACCATCATGTGCAGAGCCTTCCCATCCAGGTAAAACATATATAAATTGCATGTCTTGGGAGCAAACTCCCAATACATTTGTTGCAATTTCATTTTTCCTTGTTCTGTATTTTGGTTTGTCAACTTCTGGCACTTGTATCCTAATATATGTTCCATCTAAAGCCCCTAAACAATTATATATCACGTTCAACAAATATATTAGTATATTTTCATAAAGTATTATAATCAATAATTTTGACATTATTAATATATAAATTGTACCTACCTTAAACCACTTCCATTTTGGGTCCATAGAGTTAGTTGTTTGGTACTAGTTCAGGTGTCTTCCAAAATTCTTTTTGACATCTAATCACTGCTTTTAAACACTCATGGAAGTATTTGCTGATAGTTCTCCCAGACCTCTTAAAATTAAAACCCACCATGCGATTCTTAACATGATGAGCAAGAACATGTAAAAATATTGCCACCATTTCCTCCGCAGACATATTACGTGTCCTTTTTAGTTGGCCTCTTGTAGTGAGTAAATGACACAATTTATTAAAATCTTGCCTATCCATACGTAGTTGTGCTACACATATCACATCACTCTCTAAAGTCATTCTATATAATTGTACTAATCGGTTAAAAACTATAATAGAATGTTGACTATTGAGTCGTCTTTCATAATATAAGCTTGCATAAGCATAACCACCAGCACAAACAGCTAATATAGTTTGAAGTATGATGACCAAAGTGTTCAACGTAACAAGCAATTTCTTCCTTAAGTATATTTGAATGACTAATATATTCAAAAGGGGGCCATGAAGACCACCAAGAAAACACCAACAAATAAGAGTTGACAACGCAGCCTAACAGAAAACAAAAGCCAAACGTAACATAACCCACAAGCAAGAAACATGACAACCAAGAAAAAAATAAGAACATGGCACCCTAGCAAAACAAAGAAGACCCCCTTCAACGATATATATATATATATTTATATGCAATACATGCTTTACGGAAAAAGAAAAAAAAAACTTAAACAAAACTATATATATATATATATATATATATTGAAACAGTTAAATTTATAAGCAAGGACAGCCAAAGAACTAGCCTACAGGGAGCCGAAGCACAAAGCAAAATAGAGAAACCCAGGAACACAAGGAAGCACAAACAACACAGGAGACAAAACCAAAACAAAAGAAAAGAAAACAATATATATATATATATATATATATATATATATACATATATGAATATGTAATACTGCTTTATACTGCTTTAGTAAAAAGAAAAAAAAAAAAAACCTTAAATAGAACAAAATATATACATATGAATATGCAAATACGTGCCTCACGTAAAAAGAAAAAGGGAAAAAAAAAGAATTTAAACAAACAGCCATCACATAGATTTGACAAAAAGAGAAAAAAAAAAAAAAATACCAATGAGTCAAAGATTTCTATGTATATTCAAGAAACTTAAGATTATAGTAAGATTCGGAGGAAAACGATGAATAAAAAAGAATGATAGAGAACAATCCCTAAAACAGAACGATATAGTGGAAAGATAGTTTTATTTTTTTATATAATGATAATAAATGAGGATATTTTAGTAAAAATATATTAATTTCCTTTTTTAATCAAGAAAAGGAACTTGATTCTTAGGGTGAGTGGGGGGAAATCAAATTTCTTTTCCATTAGTAACTTAATTACTGATTTGAAAGTGAGGTACACTTAACTTAATTCCCTAAAAATTTAGTAAACACTGTAATTCACAAATCAGTAACTTAATTCCCTTTCTTGAGTTTAATTACTGATTATTAAACACGCCTTAAATGGTAAATAATTACTGTATTTATTGTAATAAGATAATAAATACAGATATGTGTGTTTATTTTTGTTTATGGTAATAAATTGGTTGTTAACCCTTCTTTAGGACACAGCTTGGCACAGGATAACATTACATTTTTTTAATGAACATTTCTTCTATATTTCTTATTCTTCTTCTCATGTTTTCAATTTTTTTTGTCATTTCTTATTTGCTTCTTCTTTTTCTTATCTTACTTCTTATCCTTTTTCTTCTTTTCAATTTGTTTTTTGTCATTTCTGATATGATGCTTCATCTTCTTTATTCCTTTTTTTTTTTTTGTCAATTCATTATCTGTTTCTTCTTCTCTTCTTATATATGTTTTTTAGAAATCAATTACTTGTTCTAGTCTTCGTAGTGTATTTGAACTTGGATAGTATTTGTTTAGCCATGCACTCATACATTCACACTGCACACACAAATCGTTCTCTCTAAGTTTGAGCGCTTGTTTTTTGTTTTTTGTTTTTTTAGGTGTTCAAGGTTTAAGAAAGAAAGCTTGAGATTCGTAGAAACAACTTCAACAAACAAGGTTGGTTAGAGATCATGGCAGATAGAATATGGTAGACAGAGAGAAGTGTGATTTGTGATTCATTTTGAGATAAAATTATTTATAAAATACCAGATTTTGTGACTTAAACATCTAAAGAAGTTTGGTTTTCCGGTATTTACTCAGCATGTTTCAAAATAGCATGTCCACATACCATTACAAGAAAAAACATATTTTGTAATTAACTTCTTTGTTGCACAAGGTATGTTTTTAGGTAGCAAATAGTTTTATAATTGGTGCTACATTAGTAGCAGCAGACAAATTACAAAATGTTTTTACAACAATTAAGCATGTAGTTATAAAAAGATTTACTTTTCGCGATTAAATATTTTGTAACCAAATAATTTAATAATCTTTTTACATCTAGACACATTTAGTAGCAAAAGATGTATATTAACATCCAAATATTTTATTGTGAAAACAACACTTTATTTAACGCCAATATGATTTAAAAATCATTTCGTGAGTCGTGACAAACATTTTCGTTGTGAATATAACATGTATAAAGATTTTGTGTTATTGTATAATATATACATTCAAGGCGCATATATATATATATTTTAAAAATTGTTTTTTACTTTACAAAATATTACATTTTATTTATAAAAAAATAAAATGTTAGAGTGGACATTTATAAAGTATTGAGTCATAACCCATAACCCTTGTCCGAGCAATTCAAAGCGTATATATATATATATATATTGAAAGAAAAAGAAATATTTTCATGTGGAAAAACTTTATATATTTATTAATATTAACTCAAAATTCTTACGGTTGTAGATCATAATTAACATATATAACATTTATATACCGTCAAAAACAAGAAAAATAATTAGACAATGTCTTCTTAATTATACGAGTTGAATCTCTAATACTAATTTGACAAGTTGAATCCCCTTGTTTTAGTATTTTCTGAATCTTTAACAGTACCGTTGAATCTCCTCTAAATTCCACCACTTGTCAAGTCCAAATACTCCAATTTTGAATCTTTTGCTATATCTTTTTTCGATGAGCCAATATATAAAATTTAGAAAAAGATAAATTAATTTTTAAAAAATAAAATAATAACCATCAAAATTTGAAACATACCAATTTTTCATCATTCGAAGCCTTTCATTCCTTATTGATTAGAGTCCTTACAAAGTCAAAACCATTAGAATGGACCTAATAACACTAATTAAACCCTCTAATTATATATATATAAGGAATAAAATCATAAAAAAATAGAAAATAGAAAATAAACTGTAATCCAACATTAAAAAAATATATACATATCCAAATAGAAAATTAAATCAAACCAAAGAACCAGAAATATAAAATAAATTAAAAAAAAAAAAACAAAAGAAAATTACAAACATTAAGGAAATAAAATCAACCGATATAAAAAAGAAATATAAAGCAAACGAAATATAGTGAGTCTCGCATAATGGATCCGTTATTTATTTTCGATAAGGACCTTTATGAAACCAAATCGATTTTTATTAATTTTGATATGAATTTATTTTTCTTTTTTTTTAGATGATAAATTCATTGAAATATACTTATGAATGAATTAAACTTGAGAAATTTTCATACACTAGAACTATTTTTCGTGATTTTATTAAATATAAGAAAATGAACTATTTTTTTGAGTTTTGTCTTTTTGTTTTGTTTTGTTTTGTTTGTTTGTTTGTTTTAATTGTTTGAGTTTTGACTAATATTGAACAAAAGTCCAGATATTGGGTCACAAAGTCTAACAAATTCATGCTATTTGATCAGCCCACGGATTCCCGCTTCTCTCTCTCTCTCTCTCTCCTTGTCCTACCGTTTCATTTTTATAAACTCACACATTCACGATAACGGAAAATAAAACAAATCTACAATTTAATTTTTTTACATTTTTGTTAACTCTCCTCTTCTATCTACTGTTTTTTCCCAATCTCGCCGATCAATCGCTTCTCTTTCTCTCTCTCTCTCTACAGATCTGTAAGTTATTTTCCTCTCTCTCGTTTTTCGATTAAACTGAAAAATACTGCCGGTGTTAATTTTATCGGTTTAATTCGTAAGCAACGTTATCTTGTCGGTGACATTGAATCCGATATCGGTATATATTTTTTTCGTTTGGTTTTGAAATCTTTCATTCTTAGTCTGGTTGATTAATGAGAAAGAGCAAAATCTAAGAAAATGATAACAAAATTAGGTATCGGGTTTTTTTTTTTTTTTTGGGGATTTATGGACCAGTAGAGAAACTATTCAATATTTACTATTAATCTGAGAAAGTGTATTTTTTTGTCTTTATTTTATTTTATTTTATTTTTTGACTATTAATCTTTGCCTCTCTCTAGTCATGTAGATATATTTTTATAGTGATATTTTTGTTAGAAGTATTCTTGCAATTTTGTCAAGGTAGGGATTTGTTTAAGCCCAACACCTATCAGTCAAAAGTTTTCAAATGCTGTCTGTACATGTAATACCATCGTGTTCTGAATGGTGGGACTTTACTGCTAACTTTAAATTCGCTTTCACTACCTTTTGTCATCTTGCTCACTGTTTTAGGGTCACTTTGTTGTTTTAGAAGTTATGTTGTCAGGCCTGAAAAAGTGAACAATCTGGGGTTCATTGAATGATTGAATTATGTTGCTGTTTTTTTAAGGATGTGAATACATTTTCATGTAAGGGCTTGTATTCTCTATAGTTTGATAGATTTCTGTGTAAGAGCTACCTTTTATGACTTGGTCTGTTCATATCAATCGGCATGTAATTCTGTAAAGTTTTATTCTTGTCTGAGATCATTGGTGAATTTCTAGCAGGAATCTGTGACAAATTATTTCAGTTCTCACACTATGTAAGTGCAATAAGAATTAAACTCTAAGAACCATGTTCGTATGAGTTTGATTGCAAACTTAAATTGCGAATTTTCCAACTGCTGAAAAGCTGGAGGGAAATACACTTACTATTCAAAAGGGGATCGACCATTAGAAGGCATGACATCAGTAAACACCAGTGAAGATAATTGCAAGAAAAACAATGATAACGGGCAAGATGACCCGGATGATGAGATGAATGAGAGTAGGGTTGTACCGTCTGAAGCTCAAGGAGAGAAGTTAGACTCTAATGTTGAACATAATGACTTGGGTGAGATGAATAAGAATGAAGATTCCAAATCTCAAGCTGTTGAATGCTCTGATTTGGCCAAGATTAATGAGTGCAGAGAATTGGAATCTAAAGGTGAAGGAGGAAAGTTAGAAGATAAGAATGAAGTAGTTGACTCTTGTGACAAGATTAATGAGGATAGCGATTTGGACTCTAATGCTGGAGTAGAAACAAACCAGGATCCAGATGAAATTGTTGGTGAGGAGGAGGAGCAAGAACCTGTGTTTGATGGAATAGAGGTTCCTGGAATGGAAGCTAACAGGAGTACATCTTCACGTTCTCTGGATCTTGATTCTGAAGTGGAGGGATCTACTTGGCCAGAGAAGGCAGTGACGCTTAAGAACTTGGTCAAGGTGAAGAGTTCAGTTGCAGTTAACATCTTTCTGCGTCGTCTTTCTTTGAAAAAAGATGAAATTGGAGAGGATGTCTCTGTCGATGAAAATAAGGTGGCTTCAGATTCCAGTAAAGATATTGAAGTTGCAGAAGACTTTCAAAAAATGTCAGAGAGATCTTTGTGGAATCCTTTAAACTATATCAGGAAGTCAACTGATGTTGATGCTGAAAATATAGCTGAGCAAGGGGAGGAAGCCATTAAAGAAACACCAAAACCTTTAGTCATGAGAGGAACAATCTTACTGTACACAAGGTTAGGGTCCCAGGATTGCAAAGAGGCTAGATTATTTTTGTACCAGAAAAGGCTCAGATATGCTGAAATTAACATTGATGTCTATCCGAGTAGAAAGCTGGAACTGGAGAAGATTGCAGGGTCTTCTGCTGTTCCAAAGGTATTCTTTAATGAGATTCTAATTGGAGGCTTGAGTGAGCTCAAGGGTTTGGATATTTCTGGCAGACTTGACGAGAAGATTGAATATCTGGTTACTGAAGTACCATCATTTGAAGCGCCTGTACCCCCTTTGTCTGGTGAAGATGACGTGTCTTGTAGAGGTGCTATTGATGAACTAGCTGTTATTGTCCTTAAAATGAAAAACTCAGTTGTTGTGAAGGACCGATTCTACAAAATGCGCAGGTTCACCAACTGTTTTCTAGGTTCAGAAGCTGTGGATTTTTTATCAGAGGACCAGTATCTGGAAAGAGAAGAGGTTAGTTGGATCTTGTCCTTCCTCATGCAGATTGTGGTTGATATCTTTTATAGTATGTGGTGTGTGATACATGTATTATTCTGGGTCCTTGAATCCACAATTAATCACATTCTGTTTCAATGTTTTAGTGCGATTATATGGTTCATTTTATTCCCCCGTTGTTCTGTTCTTTGAAACAGGCTGTTGAATTTGGGCGAAAGCTTGCAAGCAAACTCTTCTTCCAACATGTTCTTGAGTGAGTTCCTTGAAATTCTCTTTTAAGTATTTATAGTTTGTCTGTGTCACATGTTTGTTTCATTAAGATATTTTTCTTTATGTTTTTATATACACGTTTGTTCCATTGTTAAGAATATTTTTCTTTTTGGTGTTTTATATATATATATATATATATATATTTATTATTCTCTTGCACCAGTGACAATCTATTTGAGGATGGTGATCACCTGTATCGGTTTTTGGATGATGATCCTATTGTGTCATCTCAATGTCATAACATTCCAAGAGGTATAATAGATGTGAAGTCTAAGCCCATATCAGAAATAGCCTCTAGGCTGAGAATTTTGTCCTATGCAATCTTGGAAGCCTACGCATCAGAAGATGGAAGGCATGTTGATTACAGAAGTGTTCATGGAAGTGAGGAGTTTGCAAGGTCTTATCTTTCAAAATTGCTTGTGTTTGCTTTAGTATCTTGATACGCATATTTGTGTTTTTTTTAAGCTTTCATTGACAATAGCAATATCATTGTATGTAGATATTTGAGAATAGTCCAGGAGCTCCAAAGAGTGGAATTGCAAGATATGCCAAGGGAAGAAAAGCTTGCATTCTTTATAAATCTCTACAATATGATGACCATTCATGCAATATTGGTGTTGGGTTATCCAGTTGGAGCACTTGAACGAAGTAAGTTGTTTGGAGACTTCAAATATGTTATTGGTGGGTGCACATACTCACTTTCAGCTATCCAAAATGGTATATTAAGGTGCAACCAGCGACCACCATACAATTTAATGAAGCCATTCAGTGCCAAAGATAAACGATTGCAGGTGAAATACTTGTTTTTTTATTTTTTTTACTCTCTCTCTCTTTATATGTATGTATGTATGGCTTTATGCATTTGTTTTACTTTAGCTCACACCCTAACTCACCCCATCTAGCCCCATGCACAAACACAAATTAATATAATTCCCCTTCAAGTTTGGTTGAGGGGATATATATGTATATATGTATGTATTTTAGTACACACCCCACCCCCACCCGCCACCTAATTCCATGCACAAACACAAATTGAATTAAATTACCCTCCAAAGTTGCCCAAGGGGAATTGACCCCACAAGACCTTTTTCCTCCATTGTAAGAGGGGTCTAACCAACTATCCCCTTAGGGACAACATTTATGTTATATTTCATTAATGAAATTTAACACTTTTTCGGATATGACTGTGATAGCCATTATGTTTGAAACCTACTCAGCCTGCTTTTTCTTTCTTCATTGATATGTTTTAGTTGGGTTAATCTGGTTTTCAATGGATAGGTTAAATAGGTTTTGTAAACTAGCATAAAATTTGTTGGGCTCATAGAAGGGTTGGGCGAGAAAGAAGTTTTATTAAGCCCACCTCTCAGCAAAGTTGTCTTGATTAATTTTGTCAATTTGTGCTTCTTACCAGGCGGCACTTCCGTACCCAGAGCCTTTAATTCACTTCGCACTAGTTTCTGGTAACAGATCAAGTCCAGCGCTTCGATGCTATTCTCCTGGGAACATTGATAAAGAGTTAATGGAGGCAGGCCGTGACTTTCTAAGAGGTGGAGAATTTTTTCTTGATTTGCAAGCCAAGGTTGCTTCAATCAGTAAGATCTTCAAATGGTAATCGCTTTCTCTATGCTACGCCACTCTTCTCTCTCTCTCTCTCTCTCTCATGAACACACACTGCATGTCTCTACTCATTCATATATGTAAAAAAGGAAAATCAGTGAAGGTGAGCATCCTTGGCATAAAGGTAGGTTATGATTTCTGAAGATACATAGCATGTATTATATTAGCTAAGCTTAGAAGCAAGTAAAGCATGACATGAAGTTGATGCTTGGAATAATGCTCCTAGATTTGAGACTTGTATCTGTTAATACATGCAAATCGTTATGGACAGATTGGGATTTTGTTTTAATGATTGTAATTTTATTTTTTCAAAAAAAAAAAAAATGGAAAATAGAAAGAATGTAGTTTGTAATGGCAATGAACTAATAATTGTCCCTAAAGGAAAGAAAAAGACATGAACATCTCCAGGCATTTACATTTTTAGTGAAGCCAAGATCAAAAATCATATTTAAGACATGCTCCACCTGCACACATCATCCATGAATGAAGCAATATTTTCCATTAATAGAAGATCAATGATGCAAATGAATCATTTCTTTTTTCTTTTTTATATTATGTCCAGTAATGTATCTATATGAGATTGCCAGACTTTGACTATTAATTCAGTTTAGTTGATGCATATATCTCCTAAATTCATGCACAGGTTTAGTGTGGATTTTGGCAAGAATGAGGTAGAGGTACTGAAACATGCATCAAATTACTTGGAGCCAGCTGCCTCTGCAGCGTTATTGGAGCTGCTTGCCAGTTCTCAGTTGAAGGTGATATATCAGCCTTATGATTGGACATCAAACTGCTAGTATTAGCGTTAGCTTCTTGATATACAATGTTGTACAAATCTTTACTGCTTCCCTTGATTTACAAAAATTTTCAGTGGGGAAGTGTTGATAATGATATTTCAAAACCTTGAGTTATAAACAGTTTTTACTTCTGGGATCATCGCTTGTTCGTTTACTTGAATTTTTAGAAGTTTCTATGCCATTTACATTTTACTTTATGAATTGACTCGCTATCTATTGTATTTTCTTTCAATTGTTAAAAAACAGCAACATCTTGACATGCAAACACACAAATACATTTAGCAAAACATGCATGGATCAATGAACAGACCATTTTGGTCCTACAAACTCTAGCTATTTGTTTGGGATTGCTGTGATCTGATCACCAGTACCTGGAAGTATTGAATGTACTTCCTATGCAATTTATGTTCATAAAGGCATTTGTGAAAGATACAGTCGTCAAATGAATTAGGCAGTCTTTTTTTTGTGGGAAAAATAATTCCATTAGATGCTTATATTTCTTTAGCTTGGTAGAGCAGTCTACACTTTCCCCTCATTTCCTGCCAAGATCGTGTATTTGTCTTCTCGTGTTAGAATCGTGCTTTCAAAGCCTAAAGCTTTAGCAATCTCCTTCTGTAAATAATTGGCAATTTCTATCCTTGGTTTCCCACCAGCTTTACATGTCTGGGAACTTGGTATTTTGTCTAGAATCGTCACATAGCAGTGAATATATGGATTCAACAAGTTAAATACAGGGTCTAAACATTTGATTCCACTATCTGTTGATCCGTAGAACATGTCAACCTGCATATCTATGGCAGTAGGAACTATCTCGTCTGTGATCTCTGCAAAAAGGGGTCTAAACCTTAAAAGATATGGTTCCCTACATGTGGTTCCTTCAGGACAAACTACAAGATCACCTTGACTCAGTTGCTGTTCTATCAACTTCTTGTCCTTCTCCCGATCTCTCGTTAAACGAATGATCTTGATCGGAGAGCTCACCTCACTGAATCTACTCATGCTGTAGGTAACTGCAGGGACAGGTTTCATGACACTGTATGAAACAAAGATTGGGTCTAACAGACTTCTGTGATTGCATATGTAGAGTACCCCACCACTTGTTTTATCATTCTTGGTTATTGATGCCTTGGGTTTTGATACAGTGGTTGTAAAACCAGTTGAGGAATTTACAGCATGGGAAATATGAATCGGTAAAATTGTGCTACTGGTATATCTGATGATGAAGATGAAAATTCCCAGTGGGAGCCACATGAACATGGCTAGTGAGGCCAGTGGTGTGGGTCTGAAAGCCAATCTTCCATCATGAAATATCAACGGCTTTGGGTATTTCTCCCTTGGAAGAATTTGCCAATTCCTTTTATCTGCTTCACTCACCAGGTAAATCTCCTGTTGTGACACAAAAAACTCAAGTATCTTGTTAATTGTTCAATTAATTTTATATCGATTTATGTATAGAAACAGTTCAAAAGAGCGGTGCTATTAAGTCTCCACCTTCTATCCAATGAAGCCCCTCATAATCTCTTCATGCACCCCTCCACGATTGATTTGATTTTTCTTTTTTTTTTTTTGGTCATTGCCGATGCAAGCTTCTCTCTAATGCATAGAAATGTTTCGATGCATGCACATGGACACGCCGATCCACTTTTAGTGTTATGTGACATGCATCTTTCATGTGATTGGTTATTCATATTAAATTATTTAATTGTATTGGATATATACGTGCTTAAAAATATTTATCCTCTCCGTATGCCCGGATTCTCTCTCCCTCTCCGTAATGACAATGATAATAGGTGAGAGAAATTAAGGGAAAGAAATTACTTGATTTAGGAACTTGTACCTAGGACTCCATATTCTTAAGCAGGGAATTCTTGATCTTGTTCTGGATTATCTATATATTTGTATTTTGTTACAAAAATATAAAATAAAAGTTCCTCAAAGTCATGGTTGGATAGTTATCTATATTAAAATTGAAGTAAATGAGTTTTATTAATAATAGTATCAAAATTAGAGGTAACAAGCTCATCCTACAATATAATACTCCCTTGTTTATATTTTAACTTTAATAAATTAACTTGAGACTTGTTCTGAAAGAATACGATAGATCAATACTTGTATCTCTAATGGCAAAGAGGTAGCACAAAAACTTAGGATTCGGATGGAAAAGTAAAAAAAAAAAAAATGGGATAGGGAGAATAAGGGTGTTTTTGAGAAGTTGGGTTCGATTATAAATAAAAAGATAAATACACAATTACACGAACCTTGCAATATGAGAAGAGTTGGTGATCAAGACTATACTCGTTGAAGCTTGATATTCCAACAGCATGAGAAAGCATTTTATCATCATCTAAAACAACACCATTTACGTTATTTGCTTCCATCAAACCCACAAAATATCCAGAAAACACCATCAACTCTCTTCCCCGAACCGCATCAACTCCTAAATAATGTTTCAGAAAATCTTCAACCATGATCCTGGGCATATCACTCACTGCTACCTTCCTTTTACCTGACATAACTAAACTGAAGCTTTCGTTTCCGACATCTTCTAGGAAATACTTGGACAAGACATAGCTTCCGATTCTGAACTTGTCCTGCCTCAATCCGACAAAGCTTACGAAAACCATAATCTTCAGGGCCTGGTTTCGTCCGACCAAACAAAGTAAAGGGTAGATAAAGAACAATACCAGAGCCCTTAAGAGGCCTCCGGCTTCGAATGCCACAAGCATGAAGTAAGGAAAGAGTGAAGATGATTTGAGAAGTGTGGTCTCCAGGTGGAAAACTATAGTTTTGTTTGAAAAGTCTGGTGATGTGTTGTGGAGAAGAGAGTTTGAGTTGGTTGCACTTGAAACATATTGGTGTGACCTTTTGGGTAGGAGTTCAGATAATAAGAAACAAGGAGATGTAAGTGAAAACAGTTTTCCAGCCATCTTCGGTATAGGTTGCTTATCATGTGGCATCATGCTCCTTTATATAACATATCATCCGATTATTTATCTGCCATTTTTATCCAGTTTCGTAGCACTATAAATTAATTGTCACATGTGACATCCTGCATGAAAATGACGTCTAAAGATTAATATGCAATATGAGCTAGGAGTGGGTATGGCAAATAAGGATGTGGATATGGGTTCCCTGTCCCCTTGCCCATTCTCTAATATCATCCTTGTGTCCCTATTTACTAAATACTAATGTGAGTACTTATATTTACTTTGAATTTGATTAATATGTACTTTCATAAAAACTATTTTTAAATTTAAATTCAAACAGAATCAAACGAGATAAATGAAGTTAAATAGGAGATTATTGACTAAGGAAATGGGTGGAGCATGGATACATCCCCCAAACTCCTCATCCCCATTTCCCCCAAGTGGGGATGGGGGAAGGGGAAATCTCCTCCCCCATTTCATCATGAACATCTCTACCCAGGGGTGGACCCATGTGGAGATCAAGTGGGGCCTGTGCCCTATCTCAATTTTTTTTTTTAAACAACTGACTTTGTATATACTTGATATATAAACATTCAATAATAGTAATTACATCATATTTCCATTAGCACAGTTAGTAGTGGTTTTTCTTCCTACTCTTGAAGTTCTTAGTTCAAGTCCCATCTCAAGTAAATGAATTCTTTTTAATTCAATTTTATATTGTAAATTTTTAAGTGTCATTTATTTTACCATCTTTTCTACTTCTTTTCTCAAATTTTCATTTCTTTTAATACAAAACAATTCATTTTCTTATTTTATATTAAATTATTTATTATTATTTTAGATTTTTATTATTTCTAATAATTTTAGTTTGACAAAACCATAAAATTTCAAATTTTACTTTAATGGATTAAAATAGTCAATATATTATTATGATTCATCTTCTTTTATCCTTATTATTTTTTTTTATTTTATAGTTTTAATTTATTTAGAATCAATAATTTACCAATAATTTGAAGAATAAAAAATTTAAAAACATATCTAGTAATATTTATTAATAAAATATTTTTGTATAAATTTAAATTGAATTCATTATAAAATAAAATAAAATAAAAAATTCTTACGATAAAATTAGATTGTAATTTATTCTCTTAATTTTTTTTTTCATTATTTATGTTGTTTTTCTTGTCATTATTTATTTTTTAACATTTTTCTTGTTTTTATTTCTTTTTTAATGTAAGATTATTTAATTTATCTGAGTAAGTGTTCTATTTGTTTTATTTTATCTAAAAATACTCATTTTTGTTTATATATATATAAAAAAAAAAAAAAAAAAAAAAAACTCGTTTTACTATAATTTTATTTTTTCAATATTTTTTTTATATATATATTCAAGTGTCTTATCTGATTAAAATTCCTGGGTCCACCACTGTCTCTACCCATCTCCAAATCATCCATATTTCCATCCTCTTTCATGCTATTTGGTTTGAAATTAAAGATAATTATCTGGTTTAGGTAATATTATGATCATGACAAATTTGACTTGGTGCATTTTCTGGTATTTAAGAAAAGAAAAGATATTATCCACTTTAGGTAGAGAGAAGTAGACAACATTATTTTTGTGATGGCGATTTTTTTTTTTTTTTTCCTATAATGAATGATCGAAATTTAAGGTTTGACATTGGCACTTGGAATCAACTTTAATTTTCAAAAATGAAATTACACTGACTTCACCTCCCATATTAAAGTTTACTGTTAAATGAGGCTGTTGTTCGTCTAAAAATAATAAAAGATGGAAATGCCCTTAATTTAAAAAAATTGATACGATAGAGATTAATTCATAGAAATACTTAAAAATGACAACAAAAAAAAGAAAGGAAAAAAAAAAGATGGGTATAGCTCCTGATTGGATCTCCATGAGGAGGCTCAAGCCACCCCCGCCAACGATAGGGAGTTTGCGCAATTTTCCCAAGTTTTTAACCCAAAAGAGGATTCCCAATACACCCAGCGAAAAAACAGGTAGAAGGTGGGATAGAAGGGATTTAAATCTTTTACTGATGTGAATTTGTTTTTCCTGACATTTTTAAAACATGTAATTGCTTGTTGATATAGTGGTTGTGAAAACCAATCATATCTTAACCACCCATACATTGCAATGTTTATGTGCCATGAGATTAGGTGAGGTCAGAAAAAAAATCAGATCAGCAGAGAATCCAAATTCGGGATGACAGTCCCAATAGTCTATAACAAATATAAATGAGCAGGAACATAACCGGGATTCGACACTAGGGTGGGCTAAATTTTTTTTTTTTTTTTTATAATGTAAATTTCGACGGTACGAAGAAAATTTTGATAAATTGGAAAATAAAGATGCACATAGTAAGTCTCCCGCAAAATATATATTTTAAATAAAAACATTAACAAAAGAAAATAAAATACAATTTTCAAATTTATATAAATCACAAAACTATGTTGTTTGAAGACTAAGTTTTTTTTTTTTATTTTTTTTATGTTGAAAAAGAGATTGAGCCAAATATGTTAATATAAAGTTAATATACTAAAAATTAGATAAACACGGATAAGATGAGGTTGACTCAATAATAAAAAATAAGCCCATCACACCTACTTGGCTACATCTAATTGGTTGTGGGTTCAAGTCATGCATCTATGTTTGAAAACCAATTTGTTTCGAAGAGACAGGTTAAGCCAAATTTAGAGAATAAGAGATATTATTATTAAAAAGTCTCTTTGAGTGTGTGAGTCAAATTAAAAATGGAAAAAAAAAAAAACAAAAATAGAGAAAGGAACAGCAAACACCAATTAACTCTGCTTTGATCTAACCAAAAAAAAAAAAAATTGTACGGTATTTTGTATTCTTATAACTTTCTAATTATTTTTTAAGATGGGCTAGGGTAGGCTTGAGCCCACCCTAGCCCCTTCTATGGTGCATCTCTATATGGATCATTGTGATGTATTTCTAAAATTTTAAGGACTAGAGAAGTTAATTAATACATGTAAGTTTTGTAAAAAAAAAAAAGTATAATTTCTTGAAAATTTAGGGACTAAATTATAAAATTTCCCAAATTGAATGATATTGCCACATGAGAAGTTTGGGATTCAAATTAGAAAGGGATATAATCATTTTCCCTCCTGTAGTTTGTCATATTAGACACTTTACTCCCTCTGGTTTTAGTAATATCCATTTCCCCCCTGAGAACCAAAATATTAGACATTTTGCCCCATCTAATTTCAGTAATGGTCCCCCCCCCCCCCCTAAAACCCAAAATATCTAAACCGTTAGGAAGTCCGTTACTCAACAACTTTGACCATCAAAAAAAAATTAAATGACGTTATTACCCTTAAACATATTAGTTATGTCCCCTAATGATACCGCTAATTGATTTTAAAGAAAAAAAAAATTAAAACTAATAAAAGTATTTAAAAAAAAATACATAATTGAAAATAAAAAATTATAAAATTTAATTAAACTTTAATAAAAAAAATTATTTAAACAAAAATAAATATAAAGAATCAAATGAACAAATAAAAAATTTATTTAAAAAACATTAATATAAAGAATGAAATGTAAAAATAATTAAAAATTTTAATTAATGTAAAAAACATTAATATTTTTTTTGAAATACTGAATAATTTATTTAAAAAACATTAATATAAAGAATGAAATGTAAAAATAATTAAATTTTTTAATTAATGTAAAAATAATGTAAAAACATTAATTTTTTTTTTTTGAAATACTAATTTTTTTTATTAAATGTTTTTTTTAAATACTTTTATTAGTTTTACATTTTTATTTATGATTTTTTTCTTTAAAAACAATTAGTGGTGTCATTAGGGGGCATAACTAATGTGTTTAAGGGTAATAATGTCATTTAATTGATTTTTTGACGGTCAACGTTGTTGACTAACGGGCTACCTAATAGATAAGGGGTAAAATGTTTAATATTTTGGTTTTCAATGGGAAAAATGACCATTACTGAAACTAGAGATGACAAAATGTCTAATATTTTGGTTTTCAGGGAGGAAATTAACCATTATTGAAACTAGAGGGGGTAAACTAGCAAAGTGTCTAATATGATAAACTACAGGGTGAAAATGATTATTTTCCAATTAGAAATCATAGACAAAACCAAGGCGGGCGGTAGAGAGCCTTGAACCGTCTACCAGTAAGTTATTTTGATTTTCCTCAAAAGCGGCACCTTTGCCTAAACAGGGTACTTACAGATCTACCTTCCATTAGACAGACAAGGACCTTAAGCCAAGAATCAACATCTCTTTTTTGATATGCAGGATCCTCAACTAGAGGCAAGCATAGAGCATACTAAGATTTCAGATATCTTAACTAGAGGTAATCTGAGAAGATTATAGACTGTTCCTCATCTTGTAGAGACTTATTGAAGAAGAAAGATGGGAGAAGCTTAGAAAGCTAAGAGATTATAAAACATTTTGAATTTTTATTTCTAACTTCTGATGATTTACAACGAAAGGGGATTGCTCTTTATATAAGAGAAGAGAGAAGAAACAAACAAACCATTCAACAATCAAAGATAAGTAGGGCTTAACAAGTGGCCAACAAGAATCTAATAATTAAAGCATTCAGGAAAGCAAGGCCTAACAGGTGGCCGACAAAGGGAAATTATTATACACAATTATTATAAGGATAAGATTCTGCCTAACAGGTGACAGATAAGCTCTAGATGCTAATCAGTGAAATCAACAGTAGAGTTAGAAGGTCATAGGCTATTCAAATTTCAATTCACGTGATCTTCATCATCTAAGTCCTAGGCTCCACAGATAAGATAAGGCCATGTGTTAAAGTCTATCGGGTTCTGAGAGTCAATCATGTAGGAATCTTGAAATGGGTGCCAGCTCAGAGAGGGGTTTCTGGAAATAGTTGGGAGAATGAAACATTCGTCGGTGGAGACTCCATTAATGTCACACAAGAAGTTGAGGAGAGGAGTTTGAAGGTTACGAGGATACCACTTAGGGTAGTCATAAGTGGTGTGACACTCATAGCAAACATTGGATGACCATAGCAGGTTCTTGTGGGGGTTGAAACGGTAAGGTCTGTTGAGTATCCATATACATGAGACACAGGCAGTTGAGTCACGGTCAAGCTTCCATAGATTATAATTGCTCCTGAGCTTATTGAGCTCATTTCTCTAGTATGTCAACGAATCAAACCATTATAGAAACGTCCATAGAAGGGAGTTACTGTGAGAGGGATCATGGAGATATAGATACAGAGCCTATGGTGGAAAAACGATGGCATGATGATGGATGACGGATAAGCACCATAAAAACCAAAGAACTTCTAGAGAGAAGTAGTAAAAAGGAGGCATGAGAAAAGGATCTAGAAAGGGTCAGTTGAGATTAGTGAAGTCAAGTTTGACTCATTGGCTCTTGATCCGGGAAAGGTAAACAAAGAGATGGGACTTAGCAAAGTTTTGGATCTGGGTTAGAGAGGGCTACTGGGTAGGAGCTAAGTTCTCTAGGAGTTCTGGTGGGAAGTTCTTGACATGAGGAGCTGGAGAGGATAACGATGCTGTTGAAGAAGCCATGTAGATGAGAGGGATGGTTCTTGATATGGTGATGAGATGGACTGGAGTAAGTCAGGAAAACATATTAGCAATTATATTATGTTGGCCCTTCACGTGTTTAACAGTGAAGTCATATCTGGAGAATCAATCATTTAGTCTCAATAGTTGGGGATTAAGAGGAATCGTATTACGGAACTCGAGGATTTTTGGAAAGGACGAGTTGTCCATTTCAACAGTAAAGTGCTTTGTTTTAAGATGGAAATCGAACTTTTGAACTCCATATTTGATCGTAAGAATTTTCTTGTAAACCGTGTTATAATGTTGCTGGGCATCTTTGAATTAACCACTAGCGTGGCCACAATAATTTCTTTTTCCTTCCCTATCTTCAAGGAGGACAGCACCCCAATAGGTGTCACTAGCATCAGTCTAGAGAAAGAGGTGACCGATGGAAGGAATAGTAAGGGTCGACGGAGACTGTGCCATGGCCTTGAGTTTGGCAACCACATCGGTATGGGATGAATTCTAAGATAGAGGTGTCTTCTTCAGGAGTGAAGAGAGAACTGAAGTGTAGCGGCTAACCTGAGGTAGGAAATCACGGATGAAATTAAAGACGCTAAGAAATTGTTGAACTTGTTTGGTAGTCAGGTGGGAATCATGAAAGTCTAACAATTGGACTGCGAGATGGAGCTAGGACGATACTGGCCATCAGATATGTGCATACCCAAAAAGTCAATCTGAGTTTGACCAATCACGCTTTTCTTTTCTAAAAGCATGATGCCATGCTCATCGATAATTTGATGGAAGTGATGAAGATGAAGGAGCTGATCATGAGAGGTCTCATCAGGGAGAACTATAGAATGTCATCAATGTATAGTAAGGCAGAATGTAGAAGATGATGGAATATCCTGGTGATGGCCTTTTGAAACAAGGAAAGGGCGGTTTTGAGATCAAAGGGCAAAACCGTCCACTGGTATTAGGCGTTCGGGAGACAGAAAGCCGTTTTGTATCTGTCATCAGGATGGATATCTAACTGCCAAAAAGCTCATTTGAGATCAAACTTGGAGAAGATGGTTGCACCAGGCAACTGTGAGAACATAGTCTTTGTTCTTGGAACTGGAAACTTGTCATCTTTAAGAAAGAAGTTCAGAGGTTTGTAGTCAATGACTAGGCGCTTCTTTCCTCTAACTTGTTCAGAACGTTTTTCGACATAGAAAGTCTGACATGCCCATGGTAAAGAGGTGGGTTCAATCAAACCCTGTCGAAGTAATTCATTACATTCAGTAGTTATTAGTTGAAGGTCTGAGGGAGACATGCCTGAATGCGAGGCTTTGGTAGGGTTGACATCTTCATTTAATTTGAATGGTAGGTGGATGAAGAAGTCTGGATTTTTCTATAACGGAGAGGGATGGATAAAATCTGTATGGCTGTTTGCAGAAAGTTGTAACAGCTTATGTTGGATTTGTTGGAAAAGTGGTTTGATATCAGAGAGGGGAAAGATTTTGGGAACTTGAGAAAAAGCTTTAAAGTTTCTCTTGACAGTTTGAAGGATCTGGAGGGATTTGTATTGGTAGTAAACATCTCAGCCAATCAGGATGTCTTTATCAGGTAAAGGTGTGCCAATGACACGTGTCCAATAAGTGTAAGATGGAAAAAGCTTGATGTCGATTTTGTTCTTGGAGATCAGATAGGTAGTGAAGATCTGACCGTCAGCTGTTTTGAAATAGCGGAGATGAGATTTTCAGGTTGTGAGAGGCAGAACGTTGGGGTTCATCATTGTGGTATGTGAACCAATGTCAATGTAGGCAATGGCATCAACATGTTTGGAAAACTTCTCAGGCAGTATCTGTATGGGGACATGTGGTCCAGAGGAAGAGTCAACTTGGATAGCCTGATAGAAGTCGAGGACGTCAGAGTCAGAAAACTCTGAGGTATCTGAGGAAGAGGTAGAGTCTGAATCATGAAGGATGAACGTGGTATTGTTATCAACTCATTCTTGTTCAGAGAAGATGGACTCAAGATCAACATCAGAGGGGACGTCGTTTGCGACTTGTTCGAGCTGACGAACTAGCTTTGCTGATTTTACCTTGGGACAATTCTTAGCAAAATGTCCTTTCTGCCCACAAATGAAGCATTTCTGGGATTTGTTCCATGAACGCTTTGATTTCTTTTTGAAGTATTTAAACTTCTTGGGCCTTTTTGTGTTTGGGAGTATGAAAATATTTTTTCTTTTAGGGTTTGCAGGTACATGTCTCTCTAGATTTGCATTTGATCTGGTGTGAGGTTGCTTGCACTGAGAGTCATACTTTTTTCCTTCTCGTAGCATCTTAGAGAAGACCTTCTGAGTGGCACAAAGCTTGTTTAGGGCATCAATGGTGTACATGTGAATTTCACCTAGAGAAGTGTCGGCGATGGATTTGCCAGAAGTGTCAAGCCTGCGTTGAAGATCATCTTGAAGTTCTTGAGGGAGAGAACTCAGGTAAACATGTTTCAAACTTGGATCATTGATCCCACCAAGAATGTGGAATCTAAAAGACATTCTTTTGTATTGAAAGTCAATGTCCTTGCGGTGAAGAGAACAACATTTTATATCAAAGAAATCTTGTCGAGCCTGTTTATAAAACTAGGAAGGATCGCTAAGAAATTCTCGAAATATGATACCCATGGCGTGGGCTACAGTTACGGACCGACAAATTGTAATTGCCGATATTCGCTAAGGGCCTAGTATCAATCTCTGAGGGAACCAACAAATCAAGAAACGAATTCTCGCATAATTGCTTCGAGGTTCTGTTCAGATTTGGCTAGTTGAAGATCAAGCCAAACGCTCATTTCAGAAATCTTTTTTCTCCAAGTGGTTGGAGACTCGGTAAGATCAAACCAATAACCATTTTTGGGCTTGGTACTAGGAGGTTGACCGGAGATCGGGTGATCCGAATGTTCTTCAACAAAAGGGGCTAGTCTAGTTGAGGCGTCACCTTTATCAGATGAATCATAAGTTTGAGTGGAAGGTTGAGGATCTGTCCTAGATGCCATGAAGACTTGAGTGAGATCTGCTACTTGGTCAGAGACTGAAGATGAAGCAGATGGAGTTGGGCTGACATGCTAAGAAGATTCAGAGGAAGAAGTGGAAATGGATTCTGAATCATCATTAGATGCACCTATCATAGGAACGGAATTGTAAAAGGCTGGCTTGTAGTCAGATTCTGGAAAGGGTTGTTTATCCTTTCGAAAGGAAGAGGGTTTCTTGGAGGAGTGTCTTTTGGGAGGAGAAAGAGGAGGATATTTTCAGAAAAGTTCTCCGATGGATTTAAAATATTGGGATGTATCATCAGATGATGTTGCACGAGGAGATGATGATGGAAAGAACACAGACTGTGGTGAAGGATACAATTGTGGAACAAAAGGTGGAGGTATATGCTTAGAGTGGTCTCTATGCATTTGTTCAAGCTGTTGTTTAAGTTGTCTGATCTCTCTTTTCTTCCGATAGAAATCAGGACCAGTGTAACCATGTCTGATGTAGAAATGGAGATCCGAGTCTAGTTTTTGGATTCTACTCTATAGATCTGTGAACAGGTCTCTGAAGACTGAGTCAAGGCGATGAAAATGGTTCTTCTATTGAGAAACACAGTGAGAGACTCGGTCAATCTTCTGATCAATAGAGCTGAGGACTCTATTTTGGATCCTCGCATTATGGGATTGCTAGTTGAGAACTTATTCAGCCTGTGAAGGATGTTTAAGAGATCCATCAGACAGGACCTCAGTAGATTGAACATATGGTCTGAAAAATTTGGTTTTCTCAGGGTTAGTTGTGGGTTCAAGAGGAGGAAAGTCATGATCATAATTTGAAGCCATATAGCAAGGAATGGCAGGAGAAAGAGGTATGGAAAGGGGTTCTGGTTTAAAAGGCAAGAGTCCTTCAAAACGTAAGATCTGTATAGCTCTGTCGTATATTGGAAAGGGTTTGTTCTTAATAGGCTGCAGGCCTATCCATGGACTATCTGGGTCATTAGGTTTGCGAGGTCTGCGGAGTAGTGTGCGAGGTCTGCGGAGTGGTTTGCATGGAGTGAAAGACCATTTTAAGCTCTGGAGGCAGCCGCAATCCGCGTCACACATGTTGGGATCATCGTCCCAGATGAAGTGACCATTGATCTTGTCGATGTAGATAAGTGACCCATTAGCTTGAAAACTATGGATTGGGATGTCCTCTTCAGATGCCACCGGTCTAATTATGAGGGAATGGAAGATTGGAGGTGCTGTGGCACTGAAAGATGCTTCGGGTTTGTAGAGAGGTTCATAAACAGTTTTGATAGAACCGTCTGGCTCTCTGATATGTTTTGAGTATGAAGCAATTACTGGGGTTGAGTTCAGAAAAGCCTTTTCATAATTGGTGATCCATTCAAGTGGCATGATTTTAAGAAGCTTTTCTCTAGGCAGCTGTTTGCGAATCTTGGTGATGGTTGGAACTTCATCTTCTCGTTTAGATTTGATAAAGATGGTATCTCCAGAGTGGCCAGGAATAGGAAGATCAAGGGTATGATCCTGTAATCGGTAGGCGATCTGGTGATGGAGAGTGGCCATGTAAGATTCGAGTAGCATTGAGATGGTATCTGGGTGATGGTTGGAACTTCATCTTCGCATTCAACTTTGATAAAGATGGTATCTCAAGAGTGGCCAGGAATAGGAAGATCAAGGGCATGATCCTATAATCGGTAGGCGATCTGGTGATGGAGAGTGGCCATGTAAGATGCGGGTAGCAATGAGATGCCCGAAATCTGGAGTTGAACTTTGAAGCAGCTATAGAGGTTGCGATCCCGTAAATGGATGTTGAAGTTGGGGTAGTATGTAAGAGATATACTATCAGCATGGAGGGTGGATAGGCAGGTGCCGATAACCGCATGCTCATACTCTTTGTAAATGGTGTTGAGTAAGGCAACACAGGCTGTGACTGGAAGACCTTTTCGACCAATGGATTCAAGAAGGATATTCACATCTCCATGTCGGAGCCGTACGAATTATCCAAACCCTTCATGGCAAAAAAATGTATAATTCCTTTTGCATTGTCAATACAAACACAAGTACTGAAATAAAGTTATGATCTCTATTGGCAGAATCGGTTGCAAATTTTCACTTGAATACTCAAACTTATTTTAAATGCTTGTCTAACTTTGATTGGCACAGGTAGGTGGAGCCATTTACTTCCTTCAACATCCAAAAGAAATTATTTTATTTAGATAAGAGCTATGAACCATCAACAATCAAGATAATGATCTAACAAAGTCATTTAAGTACAATCGTCAATAGGGGCGTAACTCAGCTGATAGATGGACAAGTTTAGGATTTGGATAAATGACTCATAAGTTAACGGTTCGAATACTATATGGTGAAAGCTTTTAAAAAAAACATACATGGTCCCTGATTAATAGATACCGTAAAAATAAATAAATAAATAAATAAGTCATTTAAGTATGATCTAACATGTCGGTTGCAAATTTTCTTTTTCTTTTTTTGGCAAAAATCGGTTGCAAATTTTCACTTGGAAGTTTATGAAAAGTGAGATGATGAGAGGATACTCAAACTTAATTTAAATGCTTGTCTAACTTTGATTGGCACAGGTAGGTGGAGCACTGGAGCCATTTACTTCCTTCAACCTTCAACAGTTCAACATCCAACATAAATTATTTTAGATACTAGCTATGAACCATCAACATTCACGATAATGGTCAAACAAGTGATAAGTCATTTAAGTATTTAAAATATATGTACAACTTTACCCATTGAACCAGCAAAGTGTGAGGGTCCCTCCCAAGAAAAATACTCGCCATGCCCAATTGCTCAATGGGCCAATTGCTCAATACACTGACTATTAAATTTTAAGACGAAATGAGGTTGATCCGGTAGTAAAACCCTTCATATATATACAATGAGGTTGTGAGTTCTTGTCTTTCAATTCCTCAAAAATACCTCAAATTTATGTAATTATGTAATATTTAAAAATAAAAAAAAAATATATTAAATTTTGAAATTCACATTTTTACTATATTTCCGTTAAAATCTCAAATATAACCCTATGTAATATCTTTTTTCTATTTAGTAATTTATTTTTTACACCCATCAACAATTGTTCATCTTTTCTTCTGCATTTCGTTTCACTGATTTCCTTACAAATGAAATTGCCGAAATTGCCAAAATTGAAAGATTAGATTAATAAGATTAGTTTTTTTTTTTTTTTTCCTTCTTCTTTTTATTCTAATAAGATTAGGTTCTTATTTACTCATCAAACATTAGAAATTGTCAAATGCATGATCCCGCATAAAAAATTTGTATTGTTTCATTGATTCCAACCAATTAAAACAAGTGAAAAAATAAATAAATAAATAAATATAAAAAATATAAAAAATACACTCGGAATCCTACACCAGAAAGTTACTAATCAAACATTGCGTACATAAATGATCAATACCCTCACCGTCTTGTTCACCAATACATGTTCATATAAAATAGCTAGAATTATATGCAATCTATCTTATATTGCAATATCTATTCTTTTTATAAAAAAGCGCTTGAGCCTCTTAATTATAGCCTATTTTCTATTTTTTGAATTTGTTATAACTTTCTATTCTATTAATGTCCCAAATATAATTTAAAATTACTTATAATACTTATATATCTATAGACAATCTATAGAAAATAAAGGGTATATATGGTATTTCATTATTTTATTTTATTTACAATTATTAACACAGTAAAATGACATTTATATCCTTAGAGAATTGAAATAACATAATTATTTTTTTGGGTAAAAGACGATATGAACAAGGATAGAAATGTCTTTAACAATATATGATTAGGGACCATTTTGAAATTGTACTTGTAATTTTCCATTTGATTTTTTTATCGATCTCTCTCTCTCATCCAGCTTTCTCTCATCCACTGTTCAAAGACACAACGTGTCATATCTCCCTGTGACACTTCATTTCACTTTCTTGCTTGTATCGACTTGTTTTCTTAATGTTTATCTCAAAATTCACTTCTCCATTCTCAAGTTCTTAAGCAGAAGAAAGCATTAAGGTATTTGAGTGTTTATTCATAATTCTTTTCAATTTCAATATTTATTAATGTTTTTTCAATTTTGCCTCTGTAAAACTCTTCTCTTTCAAGAAATATGCTTCAAAATTGAAAACTTTACCCTAAATTGATGGTTTCGAAAACCATATACCGCAGCAGAAGCGCACTAGTATCTTGGACAAAAATTTTCTATCAAAACTTTAGCTGGAAACACTATAGTTATATTGAATTAATACATAGATAAAAAAAGGAGAAGAAAAAAAATTTAATTACCCTGTTGAAGTCATTAAGTCGATCTTCAATCTATTTGAATCCTTAGCTCTTCCACACCTAGTCTCTGACACCGGTTGAACGGGTGTGTGGTCGTCTACGGGAATCAAGAATGATCCCACACTCACTTTCTAGAATCCTGATGTGATCTCAACACATGAAAAAACAGGAATAGAAAGAAGAGAACTTTATTATTTTTATTATTATTATTATTGTTGTCTCTCTTGATTTTTTGTATCTTTCTGAGTCTTACATAACTCTCTGTTATAAATCATTATTTATACTACAGGGAGATAACCCTAAGTTTTAGAATCAGATTTTAATTATTTAATTATTTAAATTCAAAATTTAAACAATTAAATTGACAACAGGGAATTTGTTTCCCTATCCCGCCCAACTTCCTGATTTGTCTCTTATCTCAAAATCCATAACAATTATGTATTTGAATAATCCAAATATTCAAAGTTAGATAATTGTTTGATTTCCTTTTTTAATAATAAAAAAAAAACTGCACAGAAAATTCGAGTACCATCTATGTGGTAGACGCAGACAATATGGTCTATACCATACTTTGTCATCCAATTTAAATAATCATATTATTTAAATAATCTTAATTAATTCAAAATTAATTGATTGGGTTCTTTTAAATATTATGTGTCACATAATTACAGAGTGTGTATTAATTTAAAGGGTTAATATTAAAAACATCCCCTCACCTTTGAACTATTATTGGATGTATAGTTACAAATATTTTTATTTTAGAAACTTCCCTTTCGAATTAACACCGTTAGTATTACGTGTGTGTTGACTATGAAAAAGTCTAAAATGTCCATATTTAAGCTTCAATTATATGAATTGACCATAATACCCTCGTACTTTTACCAAATAAATTAATAAAATGATACAAAAAACGGGAAAGTTAACTTGCAAATGAGTAGTTATTTCGTGGACAATTTTATCCCTAAAAATAACAGAATTACAAATGAACCAAAAGCATTGAAAATGAGTATTTGCTTGGATTTATAAAAAAATACAAATAAATATAGAAATAAATACATATTCTGGTTTATTTTAAATACTTTTGGTTTATTTATAATTTTATTATTTTTAGGGATAAAATTGTCCACAAAATAACTTCTCACTTGCAAATTAACATTCTCTCATTTTGTATCATTTTATTAATTTTTATTTGGTAAACGTATGAAGATATAATGGTCAATTCATACAATTGAAGCTTAAATGGAGACAATTTAGACTTTTTAACGGTCAAACTCAGTCAACACAAACGGAATGCTAACTGTGTTAGTTCATAGGGGAGGTTTCTAAAATAAAAGCATTTGTAACTATACGTCCAATAATAGTTCAAATGGGGTGGGCTAATATTAACCCTAATTTAAAATTCAACAATTCTAAATTAATCATAATAATCCTATCCCTCATGTTCAATACAGTGTTGATAGAGCTGGCATGGGAACCTATGGACCTATATTTTCAAGCTCCAATAAATTTGATAATTAATTAAACTCATTTATTAATTCCAGAGTTATTTCACTAAAAACTTGAAACTGCACTCTTGAAATTGTAGAGTAATTTACTCAATGATTTGAATAGTTCATTGATATAATCATTACATATAGATCAATCCTCCATAAACAATTTATAATTAGAGCTAGGTTCAAAAATCTGTTAACCTCTGTAATTACTTCTTTATCCTCGATTTCCGTTGATTCTCTAATGAACAATATATTTATTATCTTATCATAAATTGAGCGCTCTAATTGTTCAAGACCTGAATCAATACTCAAGAGAACCATTTATCTAACTTGATTACAAAGGAATGGATTCCATCTTGTAAATTATCATTCCTAGCTATTTACTTTCTTCTTTTTTGTTTCTTTTTTTTTTTTTTTTTTTTTGAAAGAATTCCCAACTATTTACTTCCTTATGTTTCCAAGATACTAAGTATTTAGGTTCAACATTAAAATACGAACCTTACCGAGTAAGTCAAAAAACATAATGTCATAAATAGGAATCTGTTCATTACTCAGGATTAAGATCATTTCATATATGATCATCATATTGATAAAATTCAAATACTCTATTAGTAACGAAGATTACAAGAGATTTGGAACCTATTGTGATAGTGTAGGCATCTCCCATGAGTTTTCGGCTCCTAGGACACCTCAACAAAATGGAGTTGTTGAGAGGAAGAATAGGGTCCTTCAAGAAATGGCCCGTGTCATGTTACTTACCAACAAAATCCCTAGGAACCTTTGGGCCGAAGCTATTAATACGGCTTGTTATATAGGGAATAGAGTTTTCCTAAGGCCCGGCACAAGGCAAACCTCCCATGAGTTGTGGAGAGGTAGAAAGCCAAATGTAAACTACTTCCACATTTTTGGAAGCAAATGCTATATACTAAATGACTGTGATCAACTTGGAAAATTTGATAATAAGAGTGATGAGGGTATCTTTATTGGCTATGCCTTAAATAGTAGAGCCTATAGAGTTTTCAACTTGAAGACTCAAACCGTCATGGAATCATCCAATGTTGTCATTGATGATACAAGGCTCAAGTCTAATGACCATGAGGAGGAGGTTGCTATAGATGATGACTCTCCCTTAGAGAAGGTTGTGGAGACTTCTAATGTTGGGACGTCTAACCAAGATGTAGAGGTCACACAACCTATTGATAGAGTTCCTCTCTTGAACTCTAATGAACCTACTCCATAGGTTAGGAAACTTCATGATAAAGAATATATCATTAGAGAAATTAATGAAGGTGTTAGGACTAGACGTCAAATAGCTAATCTTATTAGCTACACTTGCTACACCTCTCAAATAGAACCCAAAAAGGTTGAAGAGGCCTTAAATGATGAATTTTGGGTTATTGCCATGCAAGAAGAGCTAAATCAATTCGAAAAAAAATGAGGTTTGGACTCTAGTTCCTAGGTCTAAGAGCACTAATGTGATAAGCACCAAGTGGATCTATAGGAACAAATCCGATGAGGATGGCAATATAGTGCGTAACAAGGTTAAACTTGTTGCACAAGGGTATTCTGAAATTGAAGGTATTGACTTTAAGAAGACATTTGCTCTCGTTGCTCGTTTAGAGTCAATTAGGCTTCTCTTGTCTATTTCTTGTGTGCACAAGTTCAAATTACACCAAATGGACGTTAAGAGTGTCTTCCTCAATGGCTTCTTGCAAGAGGAAATGTTTGTTGAATAACTCAAGGGGTTTGTGGATGCTCACCACCCTAACCATGTCTATAGCCTCAAGAAGGCTCTTTATAGGTTGAAACAAACACCGAGGGCTTGGTATGAACGCCTCACTCAATTTTTTTTAACAATGACTACACAATGGGTAGTGTTGACAAGACCTTGTTCATCAAAAGAAATAAAGATAAGTTATTTATAGCTCAAATCTATATTAATGACATTGTATTTGGCTCTACCAACAACACCAAAGTCCAACAATTTGTTGAAGTTATGTCTCCTGAATTTGAGATGAGTCTTGTTGGTGAGCTAAGTTACTTTCTAGGTTTACAAATTAGACAATTAAATGATAGGATTTTTATAACACAAGCTAAATATGCTAAAAACCTAGTAAATAAGTTTGATTTTTCTACAAGGATCCCATCTCTTCATTCATTGATGCCTTCCACCTTGGATCAGTTAGGGCTTCCTGCACACTCTTAGGAATAGATACAACAAATAATCGATTCATAAATGACTTGTTTGATTCAAACAAACTGTGTTTAGACACATAATAACTCATGGGATATTTGGCTTTACATGAAAAATCAGGTTCATAAGTGGGTTTAAGGATACCACTATTGTGACATAGTGGTAGCTTTCTAAATGGTTCAGGGACATCCTCAGCAGCAAGCAATTGGTTTGGTGCATTGGGAGCAAAAGGCGTTGATGGAGATTAAGCAACCATTTCGACCTCTGGGTATTCATCACGACCTAAGTCCTATGAAAAAAACACTATGATCTAAATCACTCTCTTCATGATTGACTGATCCGATTTGTGGGTGATCACCACTTGTATATGAATTTCTACCACTTGTATCCAAGTTACTCATATCCTAGTTATCATCTTTAGAAAGTTGGATATCAAACTTTGGCTTCAGATCTTTCTCATAGTCTAGGGTCTAAATTTCTTTACAGTACTCCTTATGAAGTTTAGACTCGATGTAGACTCAGGAAAAATACATCGAGTCTTCATGAAAGACCACATCCTATGTAATAAACATTTATTGAGTTGGAGGATGATAGCACTGATACCCCTTTTGATTTGCAGCATAACCAATAAAGACACATTTCAAAGCCCGATAAGCTAACTTGCAACGTTGATGTTTATGGATATGTACAAAAATTATACATGCAAAAACATGTGGTGGCAAGTTTGGAACTATTGGTGTAACAACTCTTCCAATAAGAGCTTGGAAATGTGTTTTGAAATCAATAGTGATAAAGGGTAAATACGCAGCAGAAGTAAGTGCTTCTCCCCAATAGGATAATGGCATATAAGCTTCTATCAGCATAACACGAATAACCACTAACAAATGACAATTTTTCCATTCTGCTACCCCATTTTGTTAGGGTGTATTAGAGCAAAAAGTTTGATGAACCATTCTGTATGTTTTCAAGTATTGTTGGAGTTCAATCTTCATATATTCTCCTCTATTGTTACTTCAAAGGATACGAACCTGTGTATTGTATTGTGTTTGAATCACTTTGTGAAAATTTTGAAATAATTCACTAACTTCACATTTGGACTTTATCAAGCAAACCTAAGTCATTCTAGTACAATCATCAATAAATGTAACAAACCAGCATGCTCCACCCAAAGTGGTGATTTTTGATGGACCCTAGACATCAGAATGTAAAATCATAAAGGAAATTAGACTTTTATTCAAAATCAATGGGAATGAAACACGGTGACTTTTAGCGAGTTCACAAATTTCACTACGGAAACATGAAATATTCAAGTTTTTAAACAAACTGGGTAATAACTTCTTTAAGTAGCCAAAGGAAGCAGGCCCCAAACATCGATGCCATAACCATATTTTAGAATTTTTGTTCTTCTCCTCCTCATAATTGCTAATTGTCAAAACTTGATGAGTATTTTGACTCCAAGTCCAAGTAATATAACTGCCCTTTTCTAACACCATAACCAATTGTTTGCTTCGTTTTGATGTCTTGAAATTCACAAGAATCAGGCCAAAAAATTACAATATAATGTAGTGGTTATTTGAGAAACTGACAAGAAGTTACAGTTTAAAGATGGAACAATTATGACAGATTTTAAATTTAAGTTATCAGTGAGAGATAATGATCATTCCCCAAAAATCGGGGCTGAAGAATTATTTGTAGTGGAAATAATCTTTTATGGTGATTGTTTAATGGTGGAGATCAGTCTAGAATCAAATGTCATATGATCGGTAGCACCAGAATCAATTATCCATGTATTATTACAAACAGATATGGAAAGAAACTTACCTCCATTACCTGTTGCCGCTGCCATCGAAGAAGTTTCGCACGCATCGTCATCTTTGGTTTCTATTTTAGTAACTGCAGCAATGGATATCTTCTTGAAATTCTTCTTCCGGTTATGGTCCCACCATTATGGATATCCTACCAGTTCAAAACATCGGTCTTTGGTGTGACCATATTTATTGCAATGAACACATTTGTGGGTAGATTTGTCAACACCACTAGATCTTGTCTGGTTGTGTTGTGGAAATCAATTTCAAATTATCATGGCGGAAGCTTTTTCATTTTATGATTCTTTATTCAGAGTAGCACAACGTACAACCTCCAGTCGGACCAAGGCATAGCTTTCTTCCAAATTTGGAACAGGTTCTTTATAGATAATCTCTCCACAAACTTGTTCAAATTCACCATTTAATCTGGCAAGGAAAATATGAACCCTTGTTGTTCAATAGATTTTCTATATGCTACAACATCATCAACATCTTTCATGACCACTTTATCACGGTGGTCTAATTCATGGAACATTTCAGTTAACTCTCCATAGCATAGTGAAAGAGACTTTTATCCTTGTTTGGTGGTGAAATTTTTCTGATTTAAACGAGATACCTGAAGTTCATCACTGCCATCATAAAAGGCCTTTGATAGAGCACTACAGATTTCGTTGGCATTGGGCAGACATAAATAACGCTTCATGATTTCGGGGGCCATGGACATCAATAGCCATCTCTTCACTTTTTCATTTTCGGCATACCACTTTTCATATCTAGAATCAGATTCTTTAGGAGGCTTGTTTTTGCCACGAATATAAGAAAGTTTTTCCCTTTTCGCAATATGCATCTCCATTATTTGAGACCAAACATCATAGTTTGAATTCGTACAAAAAAAAAAAAAAAAAGTGACCTATAGTGACATATTTTTGTGTGACAAATTTCAAATGTATCACATTAGGTATTATTTTGTGACAAATTATATTATTTGTCATTTTTTTTTGTTCAATTTAGACTTTTAAAAAATAATTGTCACATTTAGTTAAATAAAACTTGATAATTTGTGACAAATAATATAATTAGTCACAAAATTACTCGATAAAAAAAAGAAAGATTTTATTTTATAAATAATTAGGTTTTTAAAAAGCATCATAATAAAAAATATATATATATATATTATTTGGAAGAAAAAAAAAACACTACAATCGTGGTGTTGTTATTTTTTTCCTTATTCCATCTTCACATCACAAGTGGATAAATTATTATGAGCGAACATATCCGAGAAGACAAGACCAGACCCCCTAAGAGCGTCTTGTAAACCAATTATTCGATCTGGAGATCCCAGCAGGAGACATCACTAAACCCAGGGATGTTTCTTGCAAAGAAGAATTCGTAGAGATTTTCCTAGAACCCCAGTCCAGCCTACCCGACTGATATAATCTAGAATCCACTCTCCGCCCATAGGCGAATAGTGACCCTATTTGTATGCGCATTCACACGACGGGCATGTTCCAAGATCTCCCGAAACGAGAACCTAAACATGGTTTATTGATAGTAAGCAGATTAAATAAATGGATCATAGGTTGGTTGAATATTGAGTTCTGCTTAGGCTACGTGTTCTGTTCACGCGCTACTAAGCCGCACACAGGATCTTAGACAGGTTTCTGAACTTATATATATAAGATAAGATATTTTCATTTTAACAAAATTGGATTCCATATGTGATAGCCCGAGGAAAGAAAAGAATGCAATAGAGTTTACTTGACATTTTGTCATTCCATCAAAAGCAGCAGGGCCTTACTATAAATATAATTAATATTCCCGCGCGCGGCACACGAACTATGACTATCAGAAATTGACGGCAAAAGACAAAACAAAGAAGGAAACTCAATTATTCATCCATAAATGAAGATTCTACCGGTTAACCGACAACCCTTTTCGTCATACGATCAGTCAAATCTGAACTCAAATAGTACCCCAAAGGTGAAGAAGGAAAGCAGACCGCCACTCTTGATGTGTCGTTCTACTCTTGGCTTGTCTATCGTCAAGCGGCAGTATAATATTACTAATTGAAAAGTCTTACTGCGCTTAGGCGCTGCTGGTTAGAGAGTGTTGGCAAAGCTGGGTTCAAATCGTCTTGAAGGACGATGGGCTGGCTTTCTATATGAAAAAACCTGACCGTTGTACTCCACTCGAATTTGAGTGATTTTGGATTGGCCGTTGAAAAACAGAGCTGGCATGCAACCCAGTCCAAAAAGACGTACTTTTCCTTGAGCTCCTCAGGAGTGTACTCCGCTGGCCAATTGTGCTTACGGAGATAGTCTATAAACTTGGCACCCAACGGAGTCCTTAACTGCTTAAGAACCTTCAGATCGTCAAAGGCACTTGTACCGTAAGAACGAAAAAGCCTATTAACGAGGACCTCATTAGAGTATATATCAAACCAGTCTTCGCACTTGGATAGGTTGTCCAAGACCACGAAATTGTGATTCATCTATAGAAATCATTATGATTGTAGAGAAAATTTTGACTTTATAGAAAAAAGTAAGCTTCTTTTGATTTTTTTTTTTTTTTTTTGGCTATCTTTTACTTGTTTTTCAAGGTTGGAATTTCAAATTCGAGTTTCATATAATAAAAGTTTCTTTGAATAAGATTTTTTTTTTTTTTTTTATGTAGAATTTTATATATTTGTGTTTAGGGCTGTTTCTTAATTTTAATTTTAAATTTTTTTTTTTCTCTTTAGTTTCCCTTTTCCTTAAAAACACTTTTTAAGTTCTTTAAAAGTCACCAAGATCGTAGAGAAAATTTTTTCTTGATAAAAAAGGTAAACTTCTCTTGATTTAATTTTTTTTTATGGTTTGTTTTCTTATACTTGTTTTTCAGGGTCAGAATCTTAAATTTGAGTTTCATATATTGAAAGTTTATTTTAACAAGGTATGTTATATATAAAATTATATATGTGTTTAGGAATGATTCTTAACTTTAATTTGTTTTTAATTTTTTTTCAGGAACCCATAATTATTAATTCATGATTTATAGTTGTTTGTTCTTAGATCTCCACAATACATGATATTTATCAATTGATATGCATACTAACTGTTTGATTAAATTATTCTTATAGAACAAGCAATTGGTTGATGCAGCATTGAAAAAACAAAATTATATCTTGTTGAGGTGTTAATAATATACTTTCATCTATTGCAGTGTATATAGACGAAAAGTTTATTCCGATCTTTTCATTTACGAAAGTGTTATAGTATTGAGGCTTGAATAATCTTTATCATGGTTATCCGAATTTAATTAATGTAATGCATTTATCTCAAAATTTATAGTAAATTGGTGTATGTACACTAACAATTTTGTAATATATATATATATATATATATATATATTCACTTTCTTTTTTCTTTTTCATTTCTTTCTTGTATTTTGATTATCAATTCCTTATTGTACTTTTTATATTTAAGTTTTCTTGTAGTTAATAATAATTGAATGGACCATTATATTGAATTTGTAACTTGTTATCTTCTTGTTAATTGTCACTAAATTTATGTAAAATAAACATAATTTTCATATGATTAACTGTTATTAGGTTGGTGTATAGTGACAATATTTAAATAATTAATTATCGATAAGGTTATGTCTAGTGACACAATAGTGACACAATATTTAAATAATTAATTGTCGATAAGGTTTTTATAGTGACACAATTAAATATCAAAAAGGTTATGTATATAGTGACACAATATTTAAATAATTAATTATCGATAAGGTTATGTACAGCGATACCATCTTGACATGGTTAATTGTCACTAAGTTTGTGAATAATGATACAATTTTAAAACAATAAATTGTCACTAAGAAGATGTATAATGATAAATTCTTTAAATAGTTAATTGTCACTATATATAAATTTAGTGATACAATTTTGTTTTGTCAATAATTAAAGTCAAGTGATAATATGTTACTAAAAGTTATGATTCGTGACAAGTACTAAAAAACTATCACAAATATTTTTAGTGACGGGGTAAAAGTAATAAATTGTTAGTGACACTTTTTTTTGTCACAATATTGAAATTGTGACGATTTCTTTACTTACGGTAAGAAATAATTTTTATCACTATATTTTACATTTTTTGTAGTGGTAAGAATGATTCCAGCATTGAAAACACTCTATGATTGCACAAATATAGGGCCAGATTTTGACCCAGATGATTCATTATTTGTTTGGTACATGTCAAAAAAACAAAACAACTCTGATTGAAAAAACAATAATGCTAAACATCTCATCTAAAATCTCATATTTTTCATCCCACTATATGTGGCATATGAGGTAGATACACATTAATGATGATTTATCTCACCTACCCCATATATCCACTCACCATGTGACACCTCACATACCACATATAGTGGGATGAAAAGTATAGGATTTTAGGTAGGATATATAGCATTATTGTTGAAAAAATAAGGAAGAATTTCTTCCTCCGGAAATCTTAATCTTTTCATCGAAACAATGAGCATATTTATAGGAGGATTACAATAATATAAAAAAATCTCAGTGAATGTGGGAAATCTACAGAAAATACTATTAATTACATTAAATGTAGAAGTCTTGAAAGCTGTAAAGCCATAGAACATTGAAGCCGTAGAACATTGATTAATTCAACACTAATGGAGATAGCTAAAAAAAAGTTGGCTATGAAATCAAATGAAATAATCACCGTAAAGTAGAAAATATTTTTCACTTTTTAGCTGGTACTTGAAACTTTATTACAAGAAAAAATAAGGTTAACTTGGGACTAAATTGACTTGCACAGTTGATCAAGAAAGAATAATTGGATTATGGCGTGTTTACCAAACACATCAAGGATCCTAGATTACAAAATAAGTGATTATTTTATAGGATTAAGCAATCCAAGCATAACCTAACCGTGCAATCCCAACCAAATAAATGTTTACTTTTGATCTAAAACAAGTTTTACATTGAACATTCACTTTCAAATTGTGTCGCATTTATTTAACATATTATTACAAAAATGTGTAGGGTACTTTTCACCGACATTAATTGAATACTAAAACTCATATACCTCAAGTCCTCAACAAAAACAGCAACTGCATTATTTGCCCTTTCTTTCATCAAATTGATTCCAACTTCTTGTAATCGTGTCCACTCATTTTCCATGTATTACTCATATTAGCCTTTATAATCTCACCAAAATCAGCCAAACTAGAACATGCCAATTAGAAAATTCTACATTAACTAAAGATTGATGAAATTTAATGATACCTCAAGCTCATCTGGGTAAAAATATTAAACAACACTCAAGTAATAAAATCACATCTCAGCACCTGTATCTGGTGAGAATATACAGAGAACCCAGTAGCAGAAAAATACATATCCTAGCAAAGCAAAAACTTCACTTCAACGATGTAACAAGTTTTCATAGCCTGTTTCTCAAAAACAAAGATCGCTTTACTTTTCTATAATAATTCCAATTGTAACAGACAGTCTTTGATCTTCACGATGTTTTCTCAAGAATGATACACCAATTTGATTTATCAAAAAATCGATCAACTATTACCGCATTGTCCATGTCAGAAACCAATCTGCAAGAATGATGCAATTTTCGATCAAATATTAGGTAATCATAGAACTGTCTACATTGAATACCCCTCAAGTTAATCTTAGGTCCACCCCTGATTTTGTACCGGTAGCATAATATCGCAAGTCAAAACTTATTCCCCCCAAAATATCTTATTTTCCCAAAAGCTCCAACAGGTAAGTATAACATTTTCTTCTGAATGAACAAGAAAACTTTGCTCAAAGTATTGCTGATTCAATTCCAAAACGTTGCAATGTGTGACAATTTAAAAAAATAGAAGCAATTTTTGATATAAAGCAATGAATAACAATAATTTTTATTATCTGTTGATAGAAAGCAATGAAGAACAATAATCAATAGCATTTGCAAAAGATAATGCATACCTTTCAAGCTCCCCCTCACTGAACACATGGTAATATCTGTTGTACACTACAGCACCTTTTTTATCATCCTTCTTTGCCAGGCCACTTGCAAGAGCGCAAGCTGACGCACCACTGACTTCAGCTCGATGGTAAGGTAGATGCCAAGGGACAAAATACTCCTGTTGATCCATGATGGCTTTTTCATCTTTAGAAATCGTCGAATTATCTTCACTTTGAGAGGTTAAACACATAGACTCCCAAACTCTCTCAGTTAAACTTTCCTTGGAATCTTTTCCGGGCTCTCCCAAAAATCTATTTTCTTCTGTTTCTGGGATGCTTTGTAATGTCATGGAAGAAGGGCTACGGATACGAGGACTACCCGGCCCTATCCACTCTTCTACATACTTTTGATTAAGCGGAGTCCATTTGGTAAGTAAGGACTTATCCTCTTGTTCAACAGCCCAGACCGTTATTAGAACTAGGCCACCCTTTTTGACAACCCGAACTAATTCTTCAATTGCTTTTTTTCTCCTCTTTTCAGTACTTAGGTGATGTAATACAGCTATAGAGATTGCTGCATCACTAAAGCCAGTTCTGTAGGGAAGGTTTACAGCATCTGCAACAAAAACTTCATTCCCTCTATCTGCACATATTTTGATAAGGGTAGAACTTATATCGCAACCTACAAAGAAACAATCTGGATTTAAGCCCAAGTACTTCCCATTTCCACATCCCGCATCCAAGACAAGAGAACCTAAAGGCAAGGAATTCAAAAAGCTAGCAACTTTTGGCCACTTAGCAAAACGAGTGGAACTGAAATGTGGGGCAATAGCATCATAAACATGATGGACATACTTCTTTTCCAATTCAGGCGTCACTTTTACACTCAAGGATGAGCATATCCGATCCTCACTTGTAGATAAAGAATCCTGAACATCATATTCTCCATCAGATCCAAGGGTACACAAACTAGAAGCACCTTTTACTTTGATCTCTTTCATAGTTCCGGAAATCACTTGATGGCAAACACTTCTAATATTGACAAAGGGTAGAGGGCACAGCTCCCAAAATTTATAAAAACATCTAGTTGTTCTTTGAGCATCAAAAACCATCAGCTTGAAGCATAGAACCTATCAGGCATGGTCCTGCAGAAAAAAGAATGATAATAAGCAAAAGGTTTCTTAGTCTTGATCTTCTAGAGATGAAACTCGGGACCGTTATACAGGCAAAATAACCTTTCTAACAACACCAGATAAGAGCTATCATCCTTTTTTTTACCCAACTTATTAAAAAATAAATAATACAGATGACAATTATTAATTTTTTTTTTTTATAGGAAACAGAGTTTTTAAGCATAATAAAAAGATATGCAGAGGAAAGTGACAATTATTCACTATTTGAACATACAAATTTATTGTATTTCAATATGAAGCGGTTGACAAGCTATAACCAGGAATTTTAGACAGTTTTCCATTCTTCATAATCCGTCTTACGCTCTCAACCTCTTCCCACAAACCTCTACTAGCATAAATATTTGACAAAACAACATATACTCCATCATTCCAAGGTTCCAACTCCAGCAAATGCGTAGCCACCCACTCCCCCATCTTCACATTTCCAAATTTCTCACAGGCACCCATCAAACACCCCCATACTACCACATTAGCCTTCATTGGCATCCCCTCGATAATCTCTCCAGCTTCCTCAAGTAATCCTGCTCGGCCAAGCAGATCAACCATACACCCATAATGTGGCAACTGGGGCACTATCTGATACACATTCTTCATAATATGGAAAAAATGCTTCCCTTCTTGCACCTTCCCTCCATGCACACATGCACTTAGCACTCCAACAAAAGTCACATGGTTAGGCCTCACTCTGGCTTCTCTCATGCAACAGAAGCATCCAAGTGCTTCATTGACATGTCCATTAGTAGCGTAGCCTACAATCATGGATGTCCATGAAGATACATTACGTTGGTCCATTCTTGAAAATACATTATAAGCTAAGTCCATCCTGCCACATTTACCGTACATGTCTATGAGTGAATTCAACATCAAGATATCCGATTTATCAAAACTTTTGGCTTGGAAAACACACTTGTGCAATTGAAGAGCTAAATCCAAATCTCCTAAACTTCCACAAGCCGAAATTACACCAACCATGGTAACACCATCAGGCTCCAATCCACATTGTTTAAGCTTGATAAACATATCTATCACTTCCATCGCTCGACCACCTTGAGAAAGCCCTGATATGATCGCATTCCAAGAACCCAACTTTTTCTCACCATTTTCATCAAACAACTTGCGTGCATTTTCTAATTCTCCCACTTTGGAGTACAAACTAATAAAACCACTCTCACAAAACTCATTTGACTCAAGTCCAATTCTTATTGCAAGCGAGTGAAGCTGCCTGCCAATCTCTATAGCAAAACATTGACAAGTGGCTTTTAAGATGATGGGAAAAGTGTAACAGTCGGGCAAGACACCTGCTTGTGACATTAAAAAATAGATATACAATGCCTTGTTTGGAGCCTCTAATCTAGTGTATGATCTTATAATGTTGTTCCAATGAAATGGGGCAGGGTAGGATTGTAACATATTAGTGCGGACAATATGAGCATAAATTTGATTCAGTTGGGGTAAGCTGGTACATTGTGATAATTGGGTTGCTGTGATTTTGGATAGGTCTTGGATTACTACTGGTGTACAAAACTCAGTGTCATGTTGGGCATCAAGAGGTATGCTACTAGTAGCAAGACCATGATTGAGATGGTACAATATGTTTAGGTTTTTTTTGGGTGTTTGGATTTTGCAAAGCCTCTGCAGTATGCGTTGAAACGACATCATGCATAGCGAGGAGAGTAATAGTTGAAAAGAGGTTCAATAATATGGAATAGAGTGTGGGAAGAAGACGTGTTCAGGATTTTATGGGTTGTGGTTGGCTTGTAACTAATTGAGACTCAAAATAAAAAGGAACACTTAGAAAAATCCTACATAAATATAACCTATCATGGGTCTTTATTATATCCTTCATTAACGGATCGTATTGACAGCTCACCTGTTTCTACTCATCATAATTCCATCCTCATATTAATCTGTAAGCTTGAGTATACCTGTTTATTGTTAGCATTGATATATGGAAGAGGTCAGTGACTCCATATAAGTGCTATTATCAAGAAATAGCTTTGGTTTAATACAGAACAAATCAAATATAAGAATATAAACTAGGAAAATTATTGAAAACAATAAAACAATTAAAAGATATAAGATTACTGTGTTCAACTTTCCATGTAAGCAACATCAAACACAAGATAGGGTTTTTTGTTTCCCTCACTATCAGTGTTGCAGGAAGTGCTAGGCGCTAGTCAGGCGGTGACCCGCCGCCTAGCACCTCGGCGGACGGAATTTTTTTTTTCTTTTTGGATTTCTTGTACATGTACATACTGCATACCTTATTTACATATATTCAACCTAAAATTGAAAATCAAATTCCAACAAACTAAATCAAAATCCAATATAAAATCAATATAAAATAAAGTTTTGGGGTTCTGTTTTTTTTTTTTTTTTAAACAATTGACCGTCTAGGCCGCACCAGGCACCCGACTAGGCACTGGCCACCTAGGCATGAAGATTTTTCCAAAATTGCCACAACTGGCCGCTGCTTAGGCCGCTTTTTGCAACACTGCTCACTATTTGTCTAGTCAGTTTCTCATATTTTTATAAAACCAAAAACCAAAAACCAATTTGACTACCAACAAAAATCTCCCTGTAAGAATAAAGCAAGGAAGCTTTCTCATTACAGTAGAAGAAGCCAATAAATTTGTGGCAAAAGTCCGAACAATAAGCATCTTATCAAGTACCAACACAATTTTACCTGCTACTCAAACCCAATTCAATTTTGATTGAAAATCTTGAAGGGGGCACACATCATGTGCATAAAGCATAGTTACTGTATTGATGTTAAGAAAAGGTAAAATGATGACACATATTTTCTTGTGTTTTAGTTTAGCTTAAATATAGCAACTGTGCCTAAGTTTACTGTTTTTGCGCCTCAAAATTTTTCAATCTTTTTCAGTTACTTCCTGTCTTTCTCACTCATCCAAACATGGGACGAGGAATACAAAAAACTTTTAATGTTATGTTTCAAAACGTTTTAATTGCAGAACCTTCAATCAGCTTTGAAAAATCAAACTGGCGATACCAGTATCAGTTTAACAAACTATAATTTAGTTTCAACCAAATAAGTATTGGCAGCGACAGAACATACCACAGAAAAGTCCAAAAATCTCATTCGAATTCAATAGAGATTAAGCAATAGCTAAGCAGATGAAATTGAAACATAAACAATACCAAGTATCAAACATTCCTAAATTTATATAACAAAAGCAAATATTCCAAATCAAGAGACATACAATTCTTTTATACAATGTGATTCAATGTTCAATTTCACTTCAGATTCTCCCAAACACAAAACAAAACAATTCAAATTCAAATATCTAACAAATCATCAATAAAACATACCAGAGTAAAGTACATACCTGATTACAGTGAGCATGGTTGTACGGAGCTCTGAGAATAAATTAGGGTTTTTGGAGAAGAGAGGGAGAATGACTTTGTTATTCCTTATAAACAAGGACAGAACAAGCTTAAACTAATCAGCTTGAGCTCTCCTCCCGATTGCCGTCTGATTTACATATTTTCTTGCTGCTATCAGACTATCAGCACCCCAGTTTTGTCTCTTCACACCCCTATTTCTTCTTTTTTTTCTCAAAAAAATCTAGTGCTAAATGTGCAAGAGGTCAGTCCGGACTAGTTAAGTTTTAGCAACATAAAAGTTCTCACTATTAAATATTTCTATGTCCATTATGGTTTGAAAGTAAAAACACTCATTTAGACCAATAATATTCGGATTCGAGTTACCAATTATATAAGAAAAAAAATATGGTCTAAACGACTATTGTTATAGACGGAACATATCTACTCCATATCTTTTTTTTTTTTTTTTCCGATGGAATCTACTCTTATTGCTGCCGTGGAGAAAATTCCTCACGTATATTTGTATGTATGTATGTATGTATGTTAATGCTGGTAATCAAGGGTGGCACAAAAACCGAAACCGAATTGAATAGAAACGAACGAAACCAAATAACCGAAAAAGGGTGTTTGGTTCGGTTTAGAGTTTCTATTTGGTTCAAATCGATTTGAAATTTGAAAACCGAATTGAATTCGGTTCGTCAGTTTTGAACATACAAAACCGAACCAAACCAAATAAACCGAATTGTCTTAATTAATATTTTGTAATGTTCAATTTTATTATGGATTGTTTGTTGATGATATTTTATTTTGGACTACATTATGTACTACATTTTTTTAATTCTATTTTATAGAAATTATGAAGATTTTATATTTCGATTGAGTATGTAGATTGAATATGATTGAAATTTTAGATTTTGTTTGTATTTTGTTTAAATTATTTTTTATATATTATATTTTCTTAAAATGTTTAAGCCTGAACGTCAAAAAAGCAACTTAAAGGCCCAAAAAATTAAAAAAAATAAAAAAAACATATAAAAAATAACATATAAAGCTTAATAGGCCTAAAACCGAATTGAGTCGAACCAAACCGAACCAAGATAAAAGTGTTTGGTTCAATACGGTTTTCAAGTTTAAAACGGTTTAAAGTGATTCACATTTTTAAAAACAGAATATATGTCGGTTCAATAAGGTTTTAGTCAAAACCAAACTGAACCGATCCATGCCTACCCCTACTGGTAATTGCATATATTAGAACAATAAAGATTTCACGAAGAAAAAAAAAACAGTTGTTAAAAATAGAGGGTACCTTTATAATTAAAAATGTCTTAAATAAAAATTATCATGAATAAAAAAAAATGACCTTTTAGGTGACTAGTAAAGTTGCGCCATGTCATAATTTTATCTTTGGCCTTCAAGTTAATATATTTATATTAGTGGGTCTCTCATAAATGATTTCTTATTTTAATTTCGACAAGAATCTGATGAAATTACATCGATTTTTATGAATTTTAATCTAAATTTTTTTGTGAATGATAAGTTCATTTGAAATCTATCTATGAATGAAATTTGAAAAATTTTCGAGCACCAGATTTATTTTTCTTGAATTTTTCTATATTTCGCTAACTTTTCTAATGTCTTCATATTTAATAAAATCAGGATAAATAGTTCCAGTACTTAAAAAAATTTCAAATTGTATTTATAGTTAGATTTAAATGAACTTATTATCCACAAAAAATCTAGATCAAAATTTATAAAAATCGATGTGATTTCTTCAAGGTTCTTACCGAAATTAAAATAAGGGATCTCTTATGAGAGACCCACTTTATATACATATAAAAAAGAAAACACATGACATCTAAATATAAGCATTGGTTTCATCCGATGGTTAGATTTGTTTCTTGAAAATATATATTAAAAGAGAAGATATATATTAAGATTAGGATTCTCTGTAAAATATTTTTTTTATTGTAATAATTAACTCTAAGTTATTTCTCTCTATTTTCTTCTCCAACCATGATTGTACTAAATCTTCTACACCAATCTGGAAAAAAATAATAATTAAAGAATCATGGACTTCAAAAGTTATTTTTTATATGGGTTTGGAATTTGAAACCCCTTCTCACCTCATCTTTTCTCATCTAAATCAATAGTCATGATTAATTTTATCTTTCGGTAGAGTAAATGTCTAAAATTAATAGAATTAATTCATACTATTGATTTGCTATATTAGACATATGTCAATAGATTATAGAAATGAGGACAATTAAGGTAAGGAGAGTATCTATATCTTTTTTTTTATTATTTTTTTATTTTTATAATATTCATGATCAACTATGTTTCCAACACAATATGAAAATCTAGAACACAATAGAAAAAAAAAAATGTCTTTATTAGATACACTAAGGCATATGAATTCTCAATTGTTGATGGGTGGCGATATTGACACCCATAAATATGATAAGCACACCAATATTTTAATAAAAAATTAATTATAAAAATATCTCAATAGAAATTTACCAATAAGGACAAATTAGTTTAATTAAAAATAAAATAAATATTATATACACTCATTAATTACACTCATATCTTCAACTATATCTCTTTATTTAAAATAATAATAATAATAATAATAAATAAACCCTAATTAAATCTTAATTCTATTTCAAGTTTCAAAATCTCTCATTATCATATAACAAAGTAATGAAAATGGAATTTTTAGAGGACTCATAATGTAGAGGTATGTATTTCTTTATTATTGTTTTATTATTATGAACTCTATCAATAAACAAAAAGTGAAAAATAAAATTTTTTTTTTAAGATATTGTACATATCGTTTGTGAAATTAGGTGTGTAAATAACTTAATATGGTTTATAAATAAATTGTATTAAAATGAATATATTCATTTAAATAAGGGTATTATTGGCATTAAGAAAGGTGTTTATAGTAACGATTTAATTTTAAATTTTAGACATGAATGTACTTATAAATTTAGATGTAATTATCATATTTATGAGTGTCAATATCCGCACCCATCGTTGATACCACAACCATGAAAAGTATTGATTCAGAATGAATCATTGCAAAATACCTTTTCAAAATAAATAAAAAAACATTGATTCCTTCCGATTTTTTTTTTATAAAAAAAATCAACATTCCCTTTATTTCCTTCAATATATATGTCATAAATGACTACAAATTAAATTTGAATAAATGGTATCCTCTTTAAAAAAGTTAATCACACAAACAAATCCGATCAAAAAAAAAAAAAGTGTTAAAATAGCATTACTCAATTCAAGAATCAATCGTTTAAAAGACAACAAACATATTTTAAAAAAATACAAAAATTTTCTTCATTGATAAGTTTTCTTTTGAAACGTTAGGTGAAGGCAGTTAGGCAGAATCACAATAAATAATGTGGTTTTACAAGTGTGGGATCAACTAAGGACAATTCCTAGATAAATCAAGAGGAATTTTTGGCCTTAGTATATTTAAAAGATACATTTTTTTTTTCTACTGTGTTCTAGATTTTCATATTGTGTTGGAAACATAGTCGATCATGAATATAAAAAATAGCTTTTGAAGTCTAGGATTTTTTTTTTTTTCAGTTTGGTGTAGAAGATTTAGAAGAATCATTGTTGGAGGAGAAAATAGAGAGATATAACTTAGAGTTAATTATTACGGCAAAAAAAAAAAAAAAAAAATTTACAGAGAATTCTAATCTTAATATATATCATTTTCTTTGATATATATCTTCTCTTTTAATATATATTTTCAAGAAACAATTCTAACAATTGGATTTCATAGAGAATCCTAATCTTAATATATATATATATATATATATATATAGTCATTTTCTAGTACGGGATTTCGTATGAATTTTTGATACGGGGTCATGGTTTATCACGTGATAAATCGTATAAATTTTTTTTTACATGGTTTATCATACGTGATAAACCGTCCATGTACAAAAAATTTGTACGGAATATATATATATATATATATATATAATGTATGCCATAGCGACGACATGAAACAGAAGTTTGTTGTTTTTAAGTGATAGACCGAAATTATATAGTCCATTTAAGGATATTATTGTGTGAATAATTATGATAAGCCATCCACATACAAAGAATTTGTACGACATATATATATATATATAAAGCAGTAATGCTACACATCTCATCTAAAATCTCATATTTTTCATCCCACTACATGTGGTATGTGAGGTGTCAAATGGTAAGTGGATACATGGGATAGGTGAGATAAATAATCATTAATGTGTATCCACTCACAATTTGACACCTCACATGTCACATGTAGTGGGATGAAAAAAGTATGATTTTAGGTGGGATGTTTAACAACGACTTGAAACAAAAGTTTATTGTTTTTAAGTGATAGACCGAAATTATAGAGTCCATTTAAGTATATTATTGTTTGAATAATTCCCTGTGATTAGCTGATTATTGCTATGTATACTTCCCTGATCTATGCCCATTTCTACTCTCTGTCAAAGGGCATGATTATAGGACATTTATTCTTAATAGTTGTTGAATATATACCTATTATGAATAATAAGAATTCACAACATTATTCATCAAAATACAACAAATCTATAGGGTATCAGAGCTATTGCTTTCAAAGGCATAACCAATCCTTAGCTTCTCTCTTAATTCTCTTTTTTTTTCCTCTTCTCACACAATGGAATCTTCTTCTTCTTCTTCCACTAAGTCGTCCACCTCAGTAATTCCAGTGATAATCTCTACTGGAAATAATACTTCTTCTCAACCAAATTTCGTTATTTCAATCAACATAGTAATACATATTCCCTTTAAGCTTTCCAGGGGAGGAAACTATGCCTCCTGGAGATCACAATTTTCTAATCATCTATTTGATTATGACTTGTCAGGATATATTGATGACACACTTCCATGCCCGGATCCAAAAGAAGCACAAGTTGAATACAAATTTTGGTTATGTTAAGATCGTTTATTCTTGTAAGCTATACAAGCGTCACTTAATGGCAATATTGCCCCACTCATTTCTTCTTCATTTCTTCTTGTAAAACATCAGGTGAAGCAAAAAAAAGTTGGAGACGACCTTTGCGAATTGCTCCAACACTCGAATGCTCACACTCTGTTAGAATTTTGAGTCTAGTTGGCATTATTTTATATCAAAACGTTATTTGCTTTGTATTGTTTAGTTGTCCAAGTTGTATGATTTATCAAGCTTTATTGACTACATCCTCTTACAATGCATTGTCTTCGTCGTCATATATCGAGTCAAATTTACATCCATTTGTCAAAGTTTCATAGTCGTCTTCATGTGTTAGCGAGTTACGGTTCATAATCAGGAAACGGATTCAAATTCCAAGTTCGAAGGCCAAGGAACGGTCGAAGAACGCGAGGGGTGCGCGATGAGAGAAACAAAAGAAGAGAAGGCCAACATTGGAGGCCTTCCCTTGGAGATGCATGGCTAGAGATGTATATTTTTCCCCGGAGCCCCAATTTCAATTTCCTGCGTCCCCATCCCCATTTGGGGATTATTATTTTTTAAGGGAAATTTGGGGGGGGGGGGGGGGGGGGGGGGGGGGGGGTGGTGTTGGTTGGGATGGATATGAAAATCATCCCCAAATTGAAATGGGGATGGGGATAAGGATAAGGATAAGGATAAGGATGGGGATGGGGGGGAGGTCCCCCATCCTCATTTCCCTATTTCCTCATTTCTCCCAAACATATATAAATATAATTATAATATATATTTTTTTATTTTTTTTTTTTAATTCTTTGAAAACCATAACTCCTTAAGTATATATACACATTTTATATAAAATGCACTAATGAATTTTATTTTATATTTGTAATGGTATGTTTGTTTTTTTAGTTTAATTTGTAAATTTTAGTCAAATGAGGGAATGGGGGAAACGAGAAAATGGGGCAAAACGGGAAAATTGGGGAATTGTGGATGGGGATGGGGATGGGGACGGGGACAGGGATGGGGATGGATATAGGACCCCCAAAATTCCCCATCCCCTTTTTCCCCAAATGGGGAAATAGAGGGATGAGGGAAGGGTCTGGGAAATGGGGATGGGGATAGGGGGACCTATATCCATCCTTATTCCCCGAACGTGCCCCATCCTCATTTCCCTATTTCCTCATTTCTCTCAAACATATATAAATATAATTATAATATATATTTTTTTAATTTTTTTTTTAATTCTTTGAAAACCCTAACTCCTTAAGTATATATACACATTTTATATAAAATGCACTAATGAATTTTATTTTATATTTGTAATGGAATGTTTGTTTTTTTAGTTTAATTTGTAAATTTTAGTCAAATTGAGAAATGAGGGAACAGGGGAAACGAGAAAATGGGGAAAAACGGGAAAATTGGGGAATTGTGGATGGGGATGGGGATGGGGATGGATATATGACCCCCAAAATTCCCCATCCCCTTTTTCCCCAAATGGGGAAATAGAGGGATGAGGGAAGGGTCTGGGAAATGGGGATGGGGATAAGGGGACCTATATCCATCCTTATTCCCCGAACGTGCATCTCTACGCTTGGCCACCACGGGAAAGAGGCCTCTCAGCCTCCACGGGAAAGGCAAAGAGCCACCTCCTAAGTGAGCCCCATCTCTCTTTCATTCTCCCTCCCTTTCTCCTTTAAATACTCCCTCTCTCTCACTTACACATTTCAATCATTTTTCAAGAGAGAAATGTGCTGAATTTTCTCTTAGATTTTCCTAACTTCCAAACACCGTGTCTATCTCATCTTTCATCCGATTTGAGTGATTCAAGTTAGAGAATCTTCGTATTGGAGTCCTCTACAAACCCTAAGCAACCTTGAGGTCATTTGATCAAGCTTTCATTTGATTTCACACCAAATTTGGACAGCACTCCTTAGTCTAAAGTAATTGTCAAATCCTTTGTGTTCTTGAGCTTAAATGTTCTTCAATTACCTTGGGCTTTCTTCCTATATATGTGTATGTTCTTGATCATATGTTATTAGGTTTATAGGCTTCAATTAAAAGCTAATTTGATCTTAATTAGAATCTTGAATGTGTATTAGGTTTTTAAAAACCTATGTTTTCACATGTTTGTGAGTTGTATTGCGATTAGCTTTGAATCTAGGATTATTTGTGCATTGATTATGAATATTCTAATATTAATAATTCCTAGTTATGCTATGTTTCCTTTATTGATCATATTTGAAAATAGCACAAGTTTGTGTATGTTTAGAGCATTGATTATATTCACTTAATTGATTTGTGAATATATGCTCTAATTGATTTCCAGAGAAGTTTGTAGATTTAATATCATTTCTCTAACATTTTATTTTTTATACTAAATGCTTGCATATGTGCTTCATGAATATGTCTAATATCAAGCTTTAATTGCATGAATCAAATCTAGGATTAAAGTGTGTTTGGTGATTTGACATACTCTAGATTTCGATGTTCATGTGTTTATGACCTAGACTATTTTTGTTGTGCTCTTTGTTGACTAAAGCTAGTTCTACATGAAGTGTACATAATCCATACATTTCATATGTTCATGCATCATTTTGTGTGATTGCATATCTTGGATTATAAACTAGAATGTCATAAATTGTGTGCTCATTGTTTAATTCTAGTTTCCATAGTTTATATTGATCATATGTCATATGTTGATTATGCTTGCATCATTTGTATCACATAGATCACTTGCCTTGTAAAAGGTGGAAGTCTTGGCTAGGAGCTAGGAGCTTGTAGCTTCAAGTAAGACCAAGCAAAGGGAAGTCTTGGCAAGGAACTTGAGGTTTCAAGTAAGACCAAGCAAAGGAAGCCTTGACTAAGAGCAAGGGGCTCATATTAGTCAAGCAAATGAAGTCTTGGCAAGGAGCATAAGGCTTCAAGTAAGACCAAGCAAATGGAGTCTTGGTTAAGAGCAAGAAGCTTGGATTAGCCAAGCAAAGGAAGTCTTGGCAAGGAGCGGGAGGCTTCAAGTAAGACCAAGCAATTGAGGAAGTCTTGGCAAATGGCATGTGGCCTCAAGTAAGACCAAACAATGATACTTTCTAAAGGTATGCGATTTGTCTCGGATAGAAAGCAGACAAGTTTCTCTCTAGTGGATATAGATGTGAGGGATATTCAATAAATAGTGATAAATGTGGGTTTGTCACTTTTGAGGATGTACTCTTATTTAACTAGTGAAAAACATTTTGCCGGTAGTTGTGGATTCAACTCGTGAATGTTTCCTCTTCGGAGGTTTACCACGCTAAAAATATCGTGTGTCAAGTTTCTCTTTCTCTATCTCTTTGATATTTGTATTACTTGAATCAAATTGATCTTGTTTAATTTGTGGTTAATTACATCCTTGAAAGACGAGATCTTTAATTGACTTTGATTCATAATATGTACTTGAACATTTGAGACATTTATAATGAATACAAGTACTTGTTGATTTATATATTTTTGGTAAACCTCCTCATGCAAATCATAGGCTATGCTTGATTTTATAAATTGAATATGCTTATCAATAGTCTATGCATGCTTATTTGTGTTTATTGAGGTGTGATATAAGTTATCTAGAGGGATAAACTTTTGTTTGTTTCAAGGGATTGAAAAAAGCTTTAAAACCTATTCACCCCTCATCTAGGTTAGTTTTAGGCAATTTAATCGTGATTGTATTTACACACTCCTCTCCACCCTTATAAGAGCAATTCAAGAAGGTATCACTATAGCTGAATATATGCAGAATATCAAATCTCTTATTGATGATCTGGCTTTGATTAGGCATAACTTAAACGATGCTGAGATAGTCGTTCACACTCTCCATGGTCTTAGTAATGACTACAAGGATTTGAATGCTGACATACGAACTCAAGAGACAGACATGACATTTGAAAAGCTTCATGACAAGCTACTTGACCATGAGACTGTCTTGAAACGTGAAGATGTGAAGACAATAACTCCACTTATCACTGCTCAATATCACCTACAACGATCAAATAATCAAAAGTATAAACCAAGAAGTGGAAACTCCAACAGGGATCAAACAATAATTATAGAAATAGAATTTCCAAGTTAATGCTCATGGTAATGCCATGAATCATAATTATCGCCTTTAAATTTTGCCTCTAATAGAAATAATTTTAGCAATAATGGGGGAAAATTCTCACCAATGA